>RXPK01004264.1:0-71697 GCA_004143645.1 Protaetia brevitarsis
TCAAAAACCTGCCGCAACGCGCTTTTCGCCGGTGATGTCGACAACTTTTCCCCCACCATTTCGTGTCGGTCGAAAACGGGAAAGCGTATTAATTCCGGCCACGCCAAACAGACACAGCGGCATTTATGCTGCCTGTACCTGTAAAATTTGATTGATGAATCGTACTGCCTCTATAATGAAAAAATGAGGTCGTGACATCGTCAATTCTGAACGTAATTTAGTATAATGGTTTTAATAAGACGTCAAAAGTTTTAAAAATCGTAGTAGGTTATTATTTTTTTTGTACTGTTATAAAAAAAAGTATGAAGACGATAAAGACAATTATTAAGGCTTAATCTATCAAAAGCTTCAGTGTGAGCTTTACACTTGAACACGAAATAACTAAAACGCAAGTTAAACATAATTTAGAAGAAGGAAACACATGTACATGAATGTAGTACATTCCAAACAGACCATTAATATGTAGTTAGCAGTGCATCAAGTCCATACAAAACATAGTCAGTAAATATCAATTTTTTAATGCACAGTAATAAGCTTGTCCCTCATTGTACTATAATCTTCTTTTATTATTATTGATATACACATATTTACTTTTTTTTTTCAAAGGGAGATTATTATAAATAAAAATAATAGTAGAAGGACAACATAAACATCAATGCTAAAAATAGTTGGAGTATATACTTATAAATATAAGCCACTATCTATCGCGCTCCTGATTCCTCCGTACAGGATTTTTTTAGGAAATTTGAGACTTTACTAGAATGTGGACTAAGAATAATAAACATATTACATACATAATTGCTGGGGACTACAATATAGACATGTCGACTTAAATGGTAGTATTGAAATTTTTCTGCCGTTGCTACAATGCTTTGGTGCTGTATTTACCATAAGTGATTACACCAGAATTACTGACTCTTCAAAATCATAGATTGATAACATGATTAACAACCAAAATCTGCGTAAAAAACACTGACAGAGAAATTTATCATTGTCAGCATAAGCATACACTTTCAAAGAAAAAAGCAATGGAAGATTTCTATACTGGGGTATCGGGAGAACTGTTTTCCTCAGTGTATTCAGCTTCAAATGTAGATGATAAATACAATAACTTCATGTCAGTTTTGAAATCATACTTTTCAAGCTTTTTTTTCCTCTAAAACAATAAAAACAATTAAACAAATAAGTCACCATATATGAATTCTGAGATATCGCACTTCCAAAATTGCATATTAATATCATCGTTTATTGGCTGATATAATAAAAAACATCAAAATGATTATACAATTTTAAGGTCGATCAATAAAAGCAAAACAATGTGGCAAATAGTAAACAGTATAGTAGATAAATGAGAGAATATCTACATAATGTACAAAATTCTAAGGCCTATTGGTAAGGCCTTAGAATCTATAGTAATAGCTACTTTTTCACACAGCCAAACATAACATCACAAAAAAAATTACAACAAATATTGATATTAATGCCCATACGTTTTGTTTTAGTCCAATAGCACCCATTGACCTACGTAACTATATTTACAAACTCAAAAACCAAATCATCTTTGGAATGGAATGAAATATCGCTAAAGGTTTTTGAATAATACTTACAATTAGATATAATCCAAGAGCCACTGTGTGATATAATGAATGAGTCATTTATGTCAGATGTGCCTTCCACAGCTCTAAAATTTAGTGTAATAAGACCTGTTCACAAATGAGGTGACTATTCCACATGCGCTAACTGCAGACCCATTAGCTTACTAAATACATTTTCAAAAATTATTAAGTAACCACCAAATACTAAAAAAAAATTAATTCATTAGAATCAAGACGAATATCTTAGTGGTAAGAGTACACAGCTCTCTATGAATACACTGAGGAAATGGCGATATTTGTTGTGGTCTCTTTATTGAAATTACTAAGGCATTCGATACGATATCACAAAAACTGCTATTAGAAAAACTACATTGTTATAGAATGAAAGGTGTGGCGTATGACTGGTTCAAGTCGTACATCACAAACCGGCATCAAATAGTAAAACTGCATACAGTTAAGATATATATTCCGACATTACGACGACTAACGTTGGCGTGCGCCAAGGTAGCGTGCTCGGCCCACTTCTGTTTATTAAATTTTTAAATGATCTATTTTTAGTTTAACAAAACAATAACCAGAAAATCATTAACTTTGCGCACGACACAAATATTTTAATCAAAGAAATAGATTTCATCTCATTAAAAGAAACAGGTTCATTACTACTACGAAACCTAAAACGAATGGTTTGAATACCATCAACTAATACTAAATTTAGCAAAAATGCGTACTTTTTAATTAATAAATATATATAATAAATTAATGAAAGCATGGAAACGCCCAGTAATATACATTTAGCTAACGAAAAAATAGAATTTGATAAACATTGCAAGGTACTAGGACTAGTTGTGGACACATAAGATTACTGTGTGAAAGACTCAAGAGCGCCTTTTACAACCTCAAAATATTAAGCTCTGTAGTCAATTTTGCGACAATGAAAGTTGTGTATCATGCTAACATAGTATCAATTATACGCTATGTGATTCTAATATGGGGAAATTCAAACCATAGGTAATAATAAGATCTTTCTATTACAAAAACTGACTGTAAGGGTACTGCTGGGTATTAAAGCAAAATGGCTTCATTGAAGAGACCCGTTTTAAGCGAAAAAATAATCTCCTGACAGTATATGAACTCTATAAATATAATTATAATGTACCATACTATAAATTAACCTAAAAAGCAATAACATAGTAAGTAGTAATAACAAAACTATAACCTTCTTTAATAATGCCAAGCAAAATTAAAGAAGAAAAATGTGTAAACAAATTTAAACACATAAGATATTTAACTTGCTTTATGGATTGGAGCCATACACTGTCCAGGAATATATGAATTACATGATTTAATATGTACCTATTAATTTTATATAAATATATAAATTGATTAATTATATTTCTATTACTTATTTCGGCAAAACATCTGAGGTAATTGGTAAATTTATCAAACGTATTAATATGTCTACGTTTCATAATAAAAACGAATAAGGAATATTAGCATGTATTTAAAGAATAATCAGGGACAAAAAACCAGATAGAAAGTGTTTACTATGGTGTCTATAGATTAACTTGTGGAGTTGTGGTAATTGTACATCGGACAGACAGGTCGATCTTTTATTACGCGTATTTCCGTACCTACTAAAAGTTTATATAGATAAAGACAGATTCAACTTTTGCTAATCAATTTGCTTATGAACTTAATCATAAGTTTAATAATAATTTTTGATATTTGCATGTTCATAAAATAAAAGCAAGAAATTAGACTTACTTGAATGTTTAGAAATTAATAGATATGGTAACTTAGGTCTAGCGCTTAATGAACAAAAGATTTTTTATTATTCCCCACTCCTAGGTTAAAAGTATAAATAGGTTGTCATATTATATTTTGTTAGTTAATTTCATCCACCTGATGAAGCCACTGTGTGGTGAAACAATATTGTAGTGTCAATCATTAATATATTTTATACTCTTTTGATTTTTGCGTTTTATTTACGATTTGAAGATGGAGTTTAAACATGTATCGCCCCATTCTATTAAGTTTTTTTTTTCTCTTTCTGTTTACATTTAAAAGAAATAAAGAATTGGAATTGAATTAAATTGAATTAAATAGCGAGAAGAAACAAGCAACAAGACATATAAAAAATCTCGCCGAAGTCCTAACCGAACTAAATAAATATCGATTGCGCTCTAATGCGGCTCTTATACAACTGACGAAGTGGTGATGGCTCTGATTATAGGCGACCACTATTGTCGACCCTACATGTAATAAACAATCTGTATAATTGTAACTGCTAAAAGAAGTATAACGATATATCATCAAAAATAATCACCACAGAACCGAAAATAACGGATATGCAACCGACAAAGAACCAATAATAGCACCATAATAGCCGATAAATTCATGAATTTCAGTTCTGGAAAATAACAGTTTATCATAACTGTTTTAAAGCCTTATTACATCAAATTAAAAATGTTATTTTGTTTATTAATGAAGCTATTGTATGTCGCTCTACCTTCACAGATACCTTAAACCGTGAAATCATTTTACCAAGGCTCCTCTTTGCATATCCCACAATTTCTTGTTCATACCACGCGCAGGATCCGCTTTAATTATTCTAATGCAACTGAAAATTAACCACGCAGGAGATAATACGTAACATTTCGCTAAGATACAAGTTGGCAACGCCACCGCAGTGTATAGAAGAGCAAGCCAAACGTTCCTCGTCGGATTTGTGTCGAAATGTTAATGCGACAGCAGCCCAAAACCGCATTTCCATGCTAAATTCCCCGCGGCTCGTTATTAAACTTAAACTCTAAAATAAGTTTAGCTAGCGTCAACCGGCAAAATTAACCCGCGCGCTTCTGAACCGTTCGTGTTTCCCCTGCGTTGCTACGTTTCTCTTTTCAGAGTACGTATGTCGAACGCATTCGAAACACGATCGGCGTGAATTTTATTAAAAATTTTACTCGCGAATTACGAAACGACTTCAACTAGAATGCAAGCGTCAGCTTAAACGTTCCAGTCGAAGGGAAAACGCAATACTGGAAATCTATGCAGAAGGTATGCGACTCAGTTGTTATTTCTTCTTTCCTTTTCTGACACGAACGTAATCGCAAACGCTTCGACGAAGATGGGAAGTTAAACGCCCTTGCGACCAACATAATTTTCAAATAGAAAAGGTATGACGGCGAGAGTATTTTTGCCGCCTCGATATACGATTTAGCGAACTCGCATCGCTGTGTTCTTCTTACTTCGGTGAAAATTTCGACGTCTCATTTCGCGACGGAACTCCGCTTCCAGTTAAATGAGGTGAACTGTGGAGCTGGAAAAACGGAGCAAATAAAATTTGTCGCTGTGTATATCGGCTTTGTATCGCTGCTGTTGAAGCAAAACGATTAGGGAAGGAAATATGTTTTCTTGCAGTCGAAATGGTTGACTTCAATTCGTTAAACTTTAACGCATGAAATATTACGACTTCGACAAATTTAGAAACCGATTACCAACTTGACTGCGTTTGAATATAATTCGTTTATTTTTACTCTTCATTCCGCTCGATTGGGTACGCTAGATTATCAAGACTTCTTTGAATAATTATCTCTTACATAGAGCTCTAGCAAAAACTAATTATTGTGTCATAAAGTTTATGTTTGTATGTATTATAGATATGAGATAATGTTTTTTTCTTCTTTGCCGTGTTTTAATTTCTATATAATGTAAGAATTCGAAATTCCATCCTGTATAATGCGAGAATTTAAATTCATTTTCTTAATGCGTAGTTGATAAGTACCGTGGCATAAAAAAAAAAAAAAACAAGCGCTGCCTCGCCGGAGACGACAATCTATTCTTTATTTAAAGACTCGCGTAATTAAAATAACATGGTAATACTTTGTATGTTATCTCTTACTTTGTCCAATATATGTTGTCTATTACCTTGTCCAATGTATGTTATCTAAACACCGGTGGCCAATTCCCATGTTACGCTATCAGTGTGTCGTCTGAAAGTCAGAAAAATAACGCCTTCGGTCATACTTGCGCCCTTCTGTGAAGAGAGGCCGAACTAGTTATCGGTGCAAAATGATGTCACAACTAGAGTTTATAAAAACCCATAACATAGCGGTTTTGGGGCAATTAGTTCGCGATCCTTCAAACTAGCTTCAGGAATAAGCACGCGTTCTCCTTCGTCGAGTGTCTCTAAATCTTAAAATTAAAACTACCCTTTTCAAAATCTTGTAATCAAAATTCGCTTAAAATTCGGGAACAGGAAACAAAAGCTTTCCTCGAGAGGTGTTTTGATTAGTGATGAAATTTCCTGTAAATTTTCCCCCTTTCTTGACTTAAGTTTTTGTGAGTGCTGTGTAAGTTTTGTGCCCTAAAGTTTAGATTCCATGAAGACTCATAACTTCCCACATCGGTCGGTAAGATGTTACCGAACCATTGCAAATACATAAAATCGTAACTCGTTCGCTCTCTCTCTCTCCCTCAATAAATTAGTATGTTAAATTATTCATTAAGATAATTGTGTTTTGGTTTACTTTTTTGTTGTTCACTTGTTATCCCACTTAATTGTGTAGCTTATATAATAATATAAAAACTTTAATATATAATTGTAAAAATATAAGTCGTTCTTTTATTTCGTAATTTTAAAAGAAGTTCAGTTTGAACCCTTAGTGAAGTCCCGAGAGGAAGTCAGACTAGTAAAGAGAAAGCCGACGAGAAGGGTAAGTCGACAATCTTTAGGCTAACTAACGGCCCTGCTTCGACTGACGGAGGAAAACAGAGTTGGGAAACATCTTTGGCTAAAATTACTAAAACCATTCGCTACCGAACAAAAAGTTTGTTTCCCAGCAGTGACTCGCCGGTCAAAAGAGCAGGTGTGGGTTATCTGTGAGACGGAGTTTGGCATTGTCTTATTTGAATTTGGGCTGGCCATCCCCAAAAGTCTCCAGATAGGAAAACCCGTTTTCGTTACAATAACCTCTTTTATTTAAAAAAGAGAAATTTCTTGGGTAGCGGCATTTATTTACTAATCTATTTTTCTTTCAAATACAAAAACGTTTCGATGCTTTAGGCGTCTTTTTCAATTTGCCTCTATTCTGCAACAAGCGATTTTACATGTAACTAATGTAAAGAGACCTACACACTAAACAATAATAAAACAATTAATGGACAAACTAAACAAATCACATATGAAATTAAACCAGACATTTCTTCATTTCTTCCTCTTCATTTATATATATAAATTATATAATAGTTCATCTCAAAATGACTACAACAAAGAACAAAAAAATTATAAATACATTGCACTACCATATATAAATGGGTTATCGCATAACCTAGATAAAGCCTTATTAAAATAGCCACAGAAATACAAGTACTCTCTCTTACCTACATTCAAAATTAAAAAGCGAAACCCCCAAAAAAAGCAGTCAAATGTCATTTATAAAATAACCTGCCAAGACTGCAACAACGCTTGCCTTAGACAAACGTCACAATATCTAGAAGAAAGACTAAAAGGTCATAAATATTCAAAAAATATCACAGCTCTAAAAAAACACGCACAATCTAAATGTCATAATTTTGATTTTGAAATCACACAAATTTTGGATAAAGAGAAACATAAAAGAACAAGAAAAATACTAGAGTCAATACATATTAAAAACAACAAAAATGCATGTAATGATAAAACAGACATATTAAATTTACCAAGTTTATACTACACCATTATTGAAAATTATCAAAAATAAACATCACATTAAATAGTACACCTATATATAGCCAAATAAGTGGAATGTATAAACACAAATAACCGTACTACAAACCAAAAAATATCGCAAAACATGCACAAACATATGACATTGAAGCATTTAAATCTTTACTAAAACAATACCTTAAACGATATACACAACACATAGACGATGAAATTAAAAATTTCAAAACCGAAAATATAATATAAGAAGATGTAAATTTAAAATTAAAGCTTTTGACTTTATGTTACTATTATGAACATGCAATTGGATTTTACCAAGCAAGTTTTTCTCCCAAGGTATACTGTTATCGAGTTTTCCTTTTTCTGTTTTTATTTCATTTTTGATTTGTTTAGTTTGTTCATTAATTGTTTTACTATTGTTTAGTGTGTACGTCTCCTTACATTAGTTACATGTAAAACGCTTGTTGCAGAATAGAGGCAAATTGAAAAAGATGCCTAAAGCATCAAAACGTTTTTGTACAGTCGCGAGCAAATGTTATAGGCACCCTAAATTTTGGGCGAATATCACAGTAAAAAATGAGAAAATAAAAACTTGTAGGTAAAACATTATAGATATGTAGTATTTTAAAGGGATCTTATAATTTGTTGCATATTAGAGTGTTTTTAGTACAGCTATAATACTTTTTAGATGGGAGGGGAAAAGTGACATCTCGAAGACTTGAAAATATATAAAAAAAAATACATTTACAAAAAGGTATCTTAAAGACTATTGTAACCATAAAGACGATTATATAAACGTTGAAATATCTGTCACAAAAAAAATGCAAGAAACATGAAACCCATTAATTTTATTAAAGATGCCTATAACATTTGCTCGCGACTGTATTTGAAAGAAAAATAGATTAGTAAATAAATGCCGCTACCAAAGCTACGCAAGCTACGCAAAGCTCTGTTTTATCAATACGGACTGTAATATACCAATTATTTAAATAAAACTTAGATTTAATACTTTAAAACAAAAGAAAATAATTAAATCTTTGCTTTTAATCAATATTTCATTTGTTCTCGAGTTGTTCCTGTACCTTTGCATGTTGTATTTTGTTGCTTTAAATACTAACATTAACACCGAAAGCTTGTCTTACAAATTTGGTGGAGGCGCCGATTACTTGGCGCTAATTTTCATTTTATTTGTAATTCAAGCAACATACCGTATCAGCTCGTGAACATCTATACGGAGGGACTATACCCACGCATAAAAACTCGCCGTAGATGCCAAACATATTGCAGTGAGAATCGAAAATCGAACCACAGCCCTTCACTCCCGCACTCAGTCTTCCAAACAAACTACAAGTGGCAGTACTAATCTGGCACGCATTGATGAATGTAAGTTTCCGCTGCTATCAGTTACTTTTCTCACCTCTTATTTATTTCTTTTTCATTTAATTTTTTTATAATCGTTCTGGTTATTTTTTTTATTATTTTTTATCTGTTTTGCAAAAAGTTTTGGTGATCAGCGTGTAAGCACGAGAACCGCAATAAGCATTACCTCATCGATTTCCCGATTTGATGCCCTTAATTTTTTATATTTTTATGAACGAGTTCGTACCTTTAATGATGTAAGCCAAAAAATACTTATATTGCTCACAGTATCACTACCAAAACACTTTTGCACGTACAAGAGGGCTATACTATGAGGCATGGCCAAGAAAAAGAGGCGGTTTGTTCAAGCATTTGCTAAATTACAATTAAATTGAATAAAATAAATTCCACGGAAATTATTTTTATTTAGTCTTCTAAGCAGAATCTCTTTTTTCTTTCACATTTAGAAGCATATTTTCAATTTATACTGTAAGAAACCTTTTTTATTTCTGTTTAATATTTTATTTTAGAAGGATGCATATCTTTATGTTGTATTGATTGCTGTCAGAAGTTTATGTAGCTGAATATCTACATTATATTTGTAAAACTCCAATATTTCTTCCTACATGGCATGTTTATTACACAACCCTTAGTATGGAAGAGAATAAGTAGCACTTGCAATTAGTTCTGCATATTATTAATATTTACAAAATATGCAAGTAGCAATCTCTGAAATGATGTGTACTCCGTTGAATGCCTAGCGTGACCAAACTGATTATTATGAAGGGAGGCGACGCGTCACACGATTCTCTTAAAAATGATCAGCACTATTTGACAACGTGTTGCTAGTATTCTAATGGCTTATAGGGAAAGCCGCATTTGAAATGGCACTGTTCTACACCTGGATATCTCATTTGTGTTGCTAACATAATAGCGAACGTTTAGCATTTTTTGTTAAGTAAATTTTTGAAAATGATGTTTTAACCTCTCTCTTCTTGAAAAATGTTGTTATAGGAAGTCGCGGGTCTTTTTCAAGAAAGTCTAGCACTTCGATTATTGTTCTGATAACTATTATGCTGTATTCCATTAAAGAATCGTAATACATAATCCTCTCTTTTAATTCCTATGTAAAGGAAATATTTCGCCAAACCTTTCCAAGGATCTTTCAACTGGTCATGAGTCAATTTTTTTCATCTTCTTTTCTTCTGTTTCTTAATAAGTTTACACATTAATTCCTTCTTCACTAAACTACTTCACTATGCAAGTGATTGTGTTTACTTCCTCACTAATGGTAGGCGAACCTTCACTGTCGCTAACAACCTCATTCCACAATTCCATGACTTATATAGTCGCTGGTTTTAATTCATCTATCGCTGTTTTGATAAAAGGAAATGCGTCTGGTTTCGTTAATGTCTTTCGGCACTACCAAATCGCAAATTAAAAATACCATCAATAAATGGATATATAATCAGTCTAGAGGGTGGTGGCAAAAATTACAGGGACAGAGACAGGCAAAAGAGTTCTTAAGGGAACAGAGGCCTGAATTTACTATGGATCCACTGAATAAAGATAGGAAGACTGTCAAAATGATAGTAGCGCTGACTAAATAGGTATATGTACAACATAGGCCTGGTAGATGACGCAACCTGCAGATCCTGCAGTTCATGTGCTGTGCCAAAGTGAAGGCCTCGCGAGGACAAGGATGCTAGTAATGAGCATGGAGCTAGCTACAGCTAGCGGCTACGCAAAGAAGTCGCTCTCAAAGATGATAAGCCTAGTTAAGAGGGCAAAATTAGAGAGCACCTTCTAAAAAAGGGTCGCTGTAAAACAATTCCTTAGGCCAATCCTAATCTAATCTAATCTAAGTAATCCAATCTAATCGAAAATGTTTTTCAATATTCCATAACACTCGTAGCATGGTCTATGTCCATTGCTATACTAATTCTTGCAAATACGAGACGAGTGTATATCTCTCTAACGCAAAGAATGATGCTCTGGTCGAGACCTTGACTTAATGCGGTTATATTTGACGGTAGAAATATAACCTTAACATTTTCATTTTCCATGACAATGGATATTGGATGGCCAGGTATGTTCTCCACAACACCTTGAATGGCAACTCCGCTTGTTTCAAGTAGCGTTTGACTTCAGGAATGAATCATAAAGGAAACCATGCAATAAAACACGCTATTGTGAGCCATGCTTTCTTATTGGATTGCCAGAACACAAGCAGATTGATTTTTTCTTGTTCTTGAGTGTGCCAGGATTTTGTTAATTGTGCTTCAGCGTTAGCACATTATAGCAGTGTTAGCCTATCTTTACACATTTTGAATCCTTGTGTCTGCTTTGCGGTTTTATAAATATGTATTCCGTTGGGCATTTTTGTCTAAAACAAAGCCATTTCCATTAATTTTTGACTACTATAATCATATTTTCTGATATCAAATATCAAACTCATGCCCGAATTCTGAAATCTTTGGAGGCGGTATTTGTCACTAGAATCTAACGCAAAGCTGAAAACAACATCGCAATAATTAACATGCTCAGTGCATTGACTGACTTCCTTTTTTTTTCATTACTAAGGACTTGTTTTTGCTGGCAAATCATTTTCAGTACACCGTAGGATTTCTGGAGGCAAACAAAAACAAGAGCAGTCTATGTCAAACCAAACTCCCAGGTTTCTTACCTGGTCAATAATAGGTAACGCAACACCATCCATCTGAACACAATGGATTTAAAAGGATTCAGAAGCTGCAAAAGTATGCGCTATCGTTGCGCGCGATCGGTGTATGAGGAGAAATTTGAGTTCAACATGTGCAAACCTATTTCAGACGTATATACGGCATACAACAGGGGGCACAAGATGGACCCCTGCGGTACTCGAGACTCAATGGGCGAAAACAACGAACTTTCACCCGACACGGCAGGCGTACTTCCTGAAATCTAACATGTAAATAATTCTAAGAAAGTGTAATGGCAATTATTTAATAGATGTAGTCCAACATAGACACCAATGTATTGAAATAAATGGTAGAAAAAGAAATTTAGAACGTTAAAAATCAAGCCTATCTGTTACCTCCTCCATAAGTGCCTCATTCCAAGCGGTTATGAAACCATTTCCACTTGATAGGCACTCTTCTTTCCCCATTCATCTTGCAGGCTTTCAGCTGCGTGTAGAATCGTTATCCTTACATCGAATTTCTCAACTTTATGAGATCATATCGTCATGAATAGGGTAATTTTTGCTGAAGTTTGGTATATTCCTTAAGGATATTCTCACCATACAGGACACAAATAGCTTTTAAGCTATGGATACTTAATGATCTGAAGAATGGATGATTGGAAGCTTGAGGCAAGGAATCCCCTCCACAGCAAACAAACGCTTGCTCATTGCTTTCAATTATGCCCCTCTTTCTGCATGTCTCATAGACGGTAACTTAATCGAGTTTTTGAAGGAGAATTTTATTCTCATGAAGGCCACGTCTCTCAATTGTAATAAGAAATGACTTCTTACCAAGTTTTTAAGCCTTTCGTCCAGCGTCCCGGGAAAAGCTGGTGTGGCCACCCTACCTGCACTCACAACTTGAATATTAATATTATCATTACTGAGATTTATGATATACCTTAAAAAAACAGCTAAATTATGCTCTCTCCTAGTTCAATCGCATATAATTTGCAAATTTAGTGCCAAGTCTCATTAAAAAAAGGCAAGAATGTGGTGAAAATGAAACTGTGGTACCAACATTTCAACACAACACTCATAGTCACATTAAAAAAGGATTTTAAAGCTACATTTAAGCTCACATTTGCAACAAAACATGAAAAAAGTAACAAAAGTGAACTAAACTGCAAATAGTGGATATTTTTTTTTCTACCGACTAGTACTCGTATAACCGGATATAATTTAATCAAAATCTGTTATTTGTTTTCATAGAGGAAACTCGGATTACTCGCAGTATGAGAAAAAAAAAAGCCGTCGATGTATGACGAGTGTGCACCTGAAATTATTAAAAAATACCTGCGCTGTTGTACGCAGAAGATCAAAGGCTAGTTGTGTTTGCTTGTGCTACCGTGCAATTTTTACTTACGCTTATGCAGCGTTTTCCATTCGATTAAAAACATGAACGATTCCTTTATTAAAAAAAATGTGTATACCTAGCAAAGTAACAGATTAGTTGATTATATAAAGCAACACGTCAATATGCAATATGTTGTTGTGTGTCCCTTAAGCAGTTTGAAGCACTGGAAAAAGGTAGTGGACTTATACTTTATACTGTAATAGCGTAAAGTGTAATAGATTGTGCATCATTTAAAAGGCATGTAAAACAAATAAAATACGAGTGGTTTCAAACAAGTACTTTACTCCGAAGCGTAGTACACACCTTTCTTACCAGAATATCTATTATATATTAGTCTTACAACTGCATGACCTAAATCTCTCGCTATGTTTGCAAATCCATACTTTATCTATAAAATAATAACCCAGCATTCAAACTTAGGACTAATAACACGTTTCTAATATATGCGTCTCACAAGAGCAGCATACAAATGGTATGTAAATGACAAAGAGCTTCGTTTGTGGTTGGTGATCTTAACGTTTATTAGCTCATCTAATATACAGGCTGTTTCACGACGAACTGTATCGATCGATACATGAAAGTATACATTGGAAAGTTCTGAAAATTTCGCAGTATACTAAATCCGACCTGCGCTATTGAACTAAAATATTTTTAATAATCTAGCGCATCCGGTTGTACCGGAAGCGACTATCAACTTTGTTATTTTCAATGGAACACCCTATATATTATTATATTTTTTGATTGCTTGTTTAAATCTAAACTAAGTTTGTTAAAACAACTATGTTGTTATTTTCAGCCATATTTGAAATATTTGCGTTTTTTTTTAAAATTTTTGACAGATGGACGAGTGCATCTGAACTTCTATCACTGCAAGGGTATTTAACTTGGAAAATTGGAAATTTGTAGAATTGTTGACCGTAAAGAGTAGCATCCGAAACCGAATGAATTTTTCGAAAACATTATACAGCGTGTCCGAAAATTACAGTTAAACTTTCGAATTGAAAAAGTGTCAACACTTTTTTTTTAATACAACTACCTACTTTTCTCTTTCTCGTCAAACTGCCCTTATAAATATACAAAAAAAAGTCATATTCATTACCCGTCTAAAATGGATACTTTTTGAGATAATTAGCAAAAATTTGTATGTATGGTGTAAGAAGCTAGCTTATGTAGTTTTTTTTTAAAATGTCATCCTGCTTTGGTGTATCTTAGTGAGTCATGACCATTCGGCAAACAATCCAGCATTGATGAAATGTCAGTGAGTTGTCAATTATAAACAATGCCGGCACGGTTAAATTATATCAACGAAGATTATTTAAATTTGTTTATTATTTATGGAGAATGCAATAAAATGATAAATACTTTATTATCGATAATTACTTTTTCAAATATTGCAGTAAAGAATAACCAAAATGCCAACATAATTCATATTTTCAGTGTAACTACTGTATCGTTTTAATATCCGCAAATCTCAATAGCTCTCCTGTTGATTACCACCACACTATGATTATTTTCAATGACGCAGCTTAATGAGATTTTATTGATTAAAACGTAACAAAATAATGATGTTTGTATATCGGAAATACAGTTTTTAATCAAAACACCGACTTCTGCGTTCGTTATTGGTTTCATGTTTATTAAAATTATTAATAAATATCACTACATACAATTATTATTGAAATCATAAAGTGAAAATGAATAACAGAAATTAATTAATTCTAGTAATGGATTGGATTTTTTCATAGTATATTTTTTTTTCACCACGAGCAATAAATAGAAACGTAAAAAAATATCTGGATATTATTATTTTTTCTGAAAGCCAAACAGTGAAATATAAGCAAAAAGGAAGCGGACAGAATTCAAATTTTTTATCGAAATAATTCCTTTTTTCCAACTGAATCGTCCACAACGAAAGCTAATCGCCGGTTTTAAATCCTTGCTTAGCCTGGAAAATCCCAGATAAAATTTTACACTGGTAAAATTAATGGACTGCGTTTAATTTAATTATTTCGCCGGAAGCGCAACAGACGCAATTTTTTCCATGTGCTTTGCTGGCGGCAAGCAATAAGGTTGGCTTAAGAGAAATTTTCTGGTTTTTTTTCAAATTGAAACCGGAATTTTCTTTTGCTTTGTGTGGTTGGCCAAATAGAGATGTTTCAGATCCTTTTGAATTTCCAATTTCGCTAACGCTCAATTAATTAAATATAAATTATACCGTCCCACAATTCCTTACAGGATATTTAACAAATAATAAATGTGTTAGCTTAGAAAAACTTTGCATATTCTAGTACTGCTTTTCAGACACTTAATTACAATCTCTCGTTTGATATGGGAAGCTAATACTTCCAAGAAGAGATTTCAAAAGGTACTTTAAGGATTCGCAATAACATGACAACCGACCAAGAGCAAATATCTGATTTTGTGCTGGTGCCTTGTCTTATCCTTTGCCAGCTTTATATAAATTAATTGTATGTACTATAGTGTTTCCAGATTATCTGAGACTTAAGCAAAATTATACCCGTTTTCAAAAAGGTGATTGTAGTGACTTCAATAACTACAGGCCAATTAAGATGATATCAAATTTTATGGCTGGTTGGTCGACGGTCACTAATTTAGTCCTCCTTACCCAATACATTTCATTGGCCATAGATGGGCGTCAGCAGTTGATCTGTTATACACCGGTTTTAGCAAGGCATTTGACTCCATCGACCACAACATTTTTTTGATGAAAATAGGTGGTTTTAGATTCAGTCCATCTTTTGTCAGAGAGATGAGCGTACGTCTTCTACAACGGATTTCAACTTTATTTCCTATGGGGACTCTGATGTTCTCCAAGGATATAATTTGAGTCCCCTACTATTTAATCTATATATTAATGGTCCCCTGCAATCTCTTGCATGTGAAGTCAACATGACTGTATTCATTTGCAAGTTTGTTTATACACATATCATTAAATGTCAACAAGATTGCAGTGTTATCATTTCCCAAAATAGTAATTCTACTGATTCACATGTATACTGTCAACCCGCAGTCAATAATAAGAGAAGATGAACGACTTGGATATTGATTGCCATCTCACTTTTAATGAATATATGGAGTCTATTTGTCTGTATACTTCTAGAAATCTAGTTTTTCTGACAAACAGTTGTGGAATTTCAACAATATTCAAACTATTAAGACTCTACATTCTACGCTTGCCTGACAAGTCGTATTAAATATGGTATCGTTGCTACAGTTAGCAATCAAAAGCGTATTCTGCCACGTTATTTAACAGTTCAGTTCACTATCTCACCGTACTTATTATGGTTAATTCTTGTGGAATAATTCTTCTATTAAACTACTTGCCTTAGTTTTGCCTTTTCTCTACATGGAATACCACGTTTCAAGTTTCTCGCGTATGAACTACGTCGGTGAGATATCACTCAACTGACGGATAACTTTCATGAATTTTACGCGTGGCTTGCAAGTTTTCCCATCAGGCGCGGAGTCCTCGGTTCGAACCCGACGGACTGCTCTCAGAGGAAGGTTTTCATGGCTTTCCTGGCAAATGCTGAGAGGCTTCAGTTGTTCCACGGGCACAGACGTAAGAATAACTCATGGCCGGCCGATGCCCCCTGTAATTGGCGAAAGCTGTTAGGGGATGTGAATGGCATGAATTATTATTATATTGCGAAGTAGATATTTCATTGTTAGAAATTAAGAATATGTAATTTTAAACTCAATTTAGCAGAACCACAATAGACGTTAATATAAGATATAATAAACAAATTTCACTTTCTCTACGACCAAACTATCTAGTAATGTGGCAGACGCGGAGAATAATCTCGATCTCAATAATCTTGGATGCGGAAAGTATTTTTTTAAAAAAGGCACATTTCTGAAGTCATGCAGATGAATAATGATAATAATAGTAATAATAAGAATAATAGAACTTAATGAGCAAAAGGATATAAAATAAAAAAGAGAATATACAAAAATACAGCTGTGTAAACTCTATAAAATGGTAGTAAACACAAAGTCTCACACTAAGGATTACATGTTACTATTGGTATTCTTGTAGTGAATAAAAACATTTTGTCTGCAGACATGACTTAACAGCTCTTTTGAACTTATTATAGCTGAAAGCTTTAAAAGCATAGGAGAGTTTGCTATAAATTTTTTATCTCCAATACATCCAAACTATTTGCTGTTAACTTTAAACTATGTTGATTTAAATGTATTTTAGGCTCTCTAATATTGTACGGATGATGGCTATTATTTTGACTTATCAAATTATCTTTGTTTTTATGGACGTAACATCTGGCTTCCAAAATATATAAATCAAAAACGGTTAATATATTTAGCGCATGGAAATAACTTCTACACGAAGTGAGTTGATTGATACCGCAAATACATCTAGTATAGCAGCTTTTTATTTAAGAAAAACTGCACTCGCAAAAGCACTTGAGCCACATAGGAGTATACCATATAGAAATAAAGACTGAAACTCTGCGTAATAAATAATTCTTAATATTTCAAAGCTTACAGCAGCTTTTAATTGTCGAAGTTTAAAAGTGACACTGTTTAACTTGGATATTAGGGAGTTGCACTGTGCATCCCACGTAAGAGTAGAAGTAAAGGTCACTCCCAATTGTTTTGCAGCCCCTAGTGCAAAAATGATATTACCATTCAAATATATACTAGGATACGAATCATTTTTTTTGTGATGTATGGAAAAATATACATTTAGTTTTATCTAAGTTTAGAGAAAGGCCGTCTGCATTTCAGCAACATGAGCGCTATCCCTTTTGATGGATAGCATTAATTAAAGTTGTGTCATCTGTATAACAGACGACATGATGCTGCAAACTGCACTACACTGGCCGTACGTTTCGATAGCAAAGCTGTCATCATCAGCAGAAACAGTGAACAGTTCAGTGTTACCAGTACCACAGTTTGAAGTATTTTTGTCAGACGACATGATAATCATACAAAAAATTAATAACATCATCGAAAAATAAGGAGAACAAGATTGAACCTAAAACAGATTCATGGGGTACTCCATTATGACTAGACATAAGTGGCGACCCGGCAGTTTGTTTAGTATTAAAATTTTTAATTATTATCTCAACAAATTGCATTCTATTCAATAGAAAAGATTTTAACCAATCGCTAACTTTACCCCGTAATCTCATAGATTCCAGTTTGTTTATTAGTAATTGATGATTGACGCAATCAAAAGCTTTTGACAAGTCACAGATAATACCAGTTTAAGTTTATCTAAAAGCTATTGATTCTATTTAGCATGAAATATTCGAACAGTTTTGAAAAACAAAATGCACATTTAAATATTAAAAAAATTAATATTTAAATGCATGATGATTTTACTTAACTAAAGGATACGTTTATATATTATGATACTGCGATAGAAATCTAAGAATATTCCCTTTTACTCCAAGAAATGTTTATCTGTTTAGCCCGTCAAGGGTTAACAAAATACACAGAGAAAACTTAGGTTGATAACGATCAAAGATGATATTAACACTTTGTTTCTTTGTTTTATGTGAATGAACTAAAGAAACGACAACTGGTCAATGATACTTGGAATTACGGTGCTATTGGAATGAAAAAATAATCCATTAAAACGATCAAAAAAGAAATTCTAATCAAATTATCGTAAATTACCATCTTCTACAACTATAACGATGGTGTCCATGTACTGACGCCATAAAAATAGATTTAAAACCATCTACCTCGTCTTAGCTAAGTCTCTACAGAGCGCTCATCTCTCTCTTTTGTACGTATAAACGTAAAACTAAGTAAACAGAATAAATGGAATGAATTTACTCTCAGGTACGAATCGTTAAATTAACCATCCTCCGACCAAAGTATTAGTTATATCCTTCCATATTTAGAGTACACGCAACACCGGCCGTCCTTATATGCGGCTTGTTAAGTCGCACATAATCGCCGACAACAATAATAACTTTGTCCAGTTTATTTGCGCGAAAAACTGTGAGAAACTTTTCGCATTAGGTCTCACGAAGGCGCCAGTATAATCTTTCCGCGATCGCGCATACATTTTCATTTGCAACTAACGTCAGCTGAAATGCCGATTGCGAGCATCTGTCGCTTCTGCGACGGGCGTATTCTATTCTGTAACATTCTTTTTTACATGTAACCTCCATATTAAAAAATTCGGGTCCGGGGAATATGTCGTAATTAAAATCGTCAACTGTGCGTATGCGGGAGACGCGTCGCTTCGTTCGAAATCGGCGGATTTTTTAAACAGCTGTCGGAGTTTAATATTACTATGTTCCCTGTTCAGTCTGGCGACGTCGGTCGTAAACCTTTGGGATGACGCGGGCCCACGCACCGCGACGGCATTTTTTTAATTGCGATCGTAAAAACCGTGTCCGGCCTTCGACATTTAGGGCTTTTATTACAGGTTATAAGTGCAAGTTTTCGCTATTCAGAATTGCAGGGAGAATGTCAGCTAAAACATTTACTGTAACAACCAATTTTTCGCCAGTTAGCAAGTTTTTGTGTCCAATATTACATAATCTTGCACAAATATTATAATAATAATATGAAATTCTCATGTCATATCTGCTTCGAGTTTCGTACTCGTGGTTGGCACTCTTTAGTTGGAACTTCTGCGGATAGTCCATGACATACTGAAAACCGATGAGGATGTACAACGATGAACACCTTCTCTTGCTGAAAATATGTTTTACAGCTTTGTTTTGCTCTAAGCTGACAAAGAGCTCGAACAGCACTTTTCTGAAGGATAAATATTCTTTTTGCTTGCGGTGATGTTCCCCCATAGCAAGATCCCATAGAGCAGCTTACTATGAAAATTAGTATAGTAAGCCGTCTTAGCCGCATCATGAGTTGCAATCACATTAATTTGCCATCCAAGGTTAATCCCAAGTATTGTTACCTAAATTTCCGGCACCGAAAGTGACGGTCGAGTACCATGAAAAATCGTGAGGTAAGAACTCAAAATAAAAAGACAAAAGGTGATGCACTTCCGCTTTACAAACCTACAAATAAGTGGGTTGAGATTCGGCAATCATGCAGGGTGCCAGCCGGCTCGTCGACGAGGGAGTGGGTTGATAGAAACACAAACCCAAGATAGATAATAAAATTTCGGCGCCACCTGCTTAGGTTACTTACCCTGTCATGCCCCTTAGATAAGCAGGAATCCAAGGTGATAAATAACATCGGGGGTAAAGCGGGTTGCAAATATTTACACACAAAGAAATAAAAGAATAAGTTCACTGACAAAGCAAATATAATTTTAATGCAAAATCTTGACATATAAAAAAATAAAGGTTATTGCCAGAATGACAAATAAAAAGAAATAAAACTCAAAAAGAGCAATGTTGTTGTCGACTTGACATTAAATACGGCAAAACAATTAAAAATGACAGATTGTCCCCAAGATAGGACACAAATGCCGAACGCTATGGCCAACGCGAACCGCTCACACAGATTTGTACAAACAAAATTCCTTAAATTATAAATTGATTGAAATGTTACGGTTACAAAAACTCAAAAATAAAATTAAATATTTAAATGGGGAAAAGGTGAATAAACACCCTGTATATGCCAAGCCGATATTCAATCGGATGGAGTTTGACAAGTAAATAAAAAAAGTAAATAAATATCCGAATTGAAGTTGAACTATTTTACAAAATTAACGTTAGGTAGCACCCTCCGATTCTAGGCACAACATATAAAATTTACTTTAATACGTTAAATACAAAAAAATCGGGGGTGGTTTTCTATTATATTCGCGGAAAGGTTACAAATAAAAAAAAAGGAAAGAGAACGTGCATTTAGCTTTTCCCCTCGACCAGCTGTTAGTGGGACGTAGAGACCCTCTCCTATTCGGACTGACAAATCGTAGCCTCTGGGCTGACTCGGCATTAACCGAAAACCAGGTGGTCCGGGTAAACTCGAGGAATGTAGGTTTCTCCGTAGGACTTAGGAAGTTGTAGAAGTCCTCAGCCGCACGTGGGTGTTCAAATTCTCACATAAAACGAACGTAAAATTCCAGAATTCAAAATAAGGGGTGTTATAAAGATCTCTAAAAACACAGAAACCTCAAAATTAGTGATTTAAAAGAAATAACAAGATCTGCTTACCGTTAAATAACGAGGTTTTACAACGAAGAGAAGAAAGACACAGATATGCAGATGCGTGGGTTCCCAAATTACATCTCGAATTATCGAGCACATCAGCCGTGATATTCACAAAAATTCCACACCAAACACAAGCGAAGATACGGCCAATGATTAATTCAAGCAATCTTCCAATAAAATCCACAGATGTGTGAAAATATCCAAAATTTCCAAAATAGGAAGAACTCGTAAGAGCGCATCTAAAAACACCCACCAGAATGGCCAGCAAGCCGGAAGGAAGGAAATACGTCACACAACCAATCAGAAGACAGAGAAATAGAATAAGAAAACGGACATAGAGGTGCCCTCTAACGTCGAAAAGATGTAAATACAGAAAACACAGATCTAAATAGACGATCAATCCAACAAATCGAACAGATCTTAACCTTCCTAGAAATGAAACGTCAACTGTCAAAACATGGGAATTGAAAGAATTTACTAAAATTGAAAGAAATTAAACGAAAATCTAAGACCGTATTAAGTATAAGGAAGCTAGACCGCACTATTATGGGAAAGGAAACACAATTTGAAAGCCAAAATTAAACGATAAAGTTTACGTTGTGAAAATACAAGACGTAGGAGTATCTCTGAAGGTAGAGTACGGAAATAGAAGAAAATAAGGTTACAAATGCTTGTCGAAAAGACTAGCGGAGAACTAATTTGAGGTAAGCGAAGCAAAAAAACCGTAACAGTATTTGACGGTATCCGCCGTTGAGGTTTCATTTATTGCAGAGAATTTTTAAGGTGTTGCGTTTTTCTTCGTTTCATTTTAAGTTATTATTTTGCAACCAATTCTTAGCACTATTTAACACTCTTTCTGTTTTAGCCATAAGATCAATAGCATTTTTAGCAGTTACTACAAAAGAAGTGTCAACGGCGTAGAGCGAAGTTTCTGTTGGACTGATGTTACAAGGAAAGTCATTGGTGAATATTATAAATAGTAAAGGATCTAATATTGAACCTTGCGGTACTCCTTGTAATATGGATTTTGTAGTTGAGTTATTGGTTCTAAGTTAAACCGTTTGATGTCTGTCAGATGGATATGAGGCTGGAAGCTTGTGTTGTATGCCTCTTATACCATAGAAGTATAATTTATCAAGTAGGATGTCATGCCGTACCATATCAAAGGCTTTGCTCAAATCAAAACACGTCAATCCTAGTTGTTCATGTTAAAATAATAATACTAACAAGTATCTCCTCCCGTCTCACACTTAACGCCAACATGCCATGTTTTCGCAGTAATGCTTCCTGAGCAACACTTCTTTCAGGATATATTCCATCAGATTTATATGATAAAAATTTTAAAAATTTACGTGGATGGTATGTAAATATAATGAGTCACCCTCATGCAGTGCATTCCAAATCAAAGCAACATATTCAAGCTCAAAACATACGCATAATGCAATGCCTTTAAAAGGAAAGTATCTACAACTATAAATATAAATACGAAGAAACATCGCCTTCTCATAAAGTTTCGCAAAATTGAATATAATAATAATAAAATATGAATTAGGAATGCTTTAGTTGGAACAAAGCCAGCTTTTAAACCATAACTTATACAGTCTTAAAAAAGATTTTTGGAATTCTATTTTAGGCAGTCAGGTGTTAGGTTGTTTGAGGTTTTAGAGATGTCGATAATGCTGAATTATGACAATTATTTCTCCGTTTCTTAGCCTTTCATAATTTCTTGGTGATTAAATAAAGCTCCTGAGCTAGTGGCCTTTCATTTTATCTTCTGGTCATACACTTTTTTTACTTAATTATGTTCACGTTTAGGTGATTTCTAGTATCTTTTCCAAAAGCATTATCATTATTTCGACACAACCATAACGTTACCTGTAGGTGTGTAAGCATCTGTAATACATGCTTGCAGATTTACACATAGCCTTATAGACGCCACAAGTGTGCATAGCATCCCACCATTACTTATCTCTTTTAATTTACCGGGAGATTAAATATATAGTTTTCTGCAATATTACATACAAGTAAACTCACTTAATACTTTAACAGAAGGTGTATAAGCCGGCTTTTTTAAATTGATTTGTGGGAGCCTTCTGACATAAAATCTGTGGAAACACTACAGCCTCTGGGCTTTTTGTATTTAGTCTCTCATTTAATTATACTAGTCATTCCAGGATTCTAGTATCTTGAACTAATCTGTACCAGTCTCAGGCTGGTTGATCGAAGTGATCTTCTGGTTCATTTCTGGCTTGTCAAAAATGGCCTGTCTTCTTGCGTCCAGAGCCTCGCATTCCCATAAAATGTGGTAAGCGTTCTCTGTTCTCTCATTACACAGTCTGCAGTTGCTATCTCTAGTGTTGATTCCAATTTACTGTAGGCGTTCTTTCAATGTGTTCTATTGGAAAACCTATTAAGATGAGAAGATGATTCCTATTAAGCCGCAGTAGTTCTTCAGCCTCCTTTTGTAAGTACCATGAATTTGCCTAATTACGTGATTCCAGTATTCTTTGTGTTTTTCTTTGACCAAACACTTACTTGCTCTCGTGCTGTGTTTTTAAACATTCCTAGAACGAATTCTGGGCCTATATATGAAGCAGATGATCTCTTTCTTGTGAACTCATTGGCTTTTTCGTTTCCTTCGATTGCTAATGCCTGATCACCCACAGCAAGTGATATTATTGTGGTCTGTCAAACTGTTCAGTGCTCAAATACATTCCAAATTGGTCTTGTATCTTCGGGTTCACTAGTGCCCTCAGTATCACTTGGCTGTCTGTCACAATGTAGATCCGCTTCTTTTCATAAGCCTTCCGATTGATTTCAGTTGCACAAAGTAATATTGCGTATGCCTCTATTTGAAAGAATGTGGCATATTTTTTTGGTGGAAGGGCAATCGTTGTATTTCTCACTTCACCGTAGATTCTAGCAGTATTCCCGTTTTCGGTTTTTGATTCGTCTATAAACCAGATCAGTTCTTCGAACCTGTCTTTGTAGATGGATCGATTCCAGATTATCCAATCTATGGTTTCTACCTAGAAATTTTTGTTAAAATGTATTCCAACGCAATATTACCTGTTGGAAACCCGTTTTACACCACAACCGTTTAGATACATACATTCCATGTTTATTTGTTGTACTATCACTACTATTTTATGTGCATTATTCAAATATAGCTTTTGAATTTAAACATTCATTTCCTCAAACTAAAAATTGAGTTTTGGGCAAAATTCAATTTTCAGTGAATTTCGACGTAAGTATATTTTATTTGTCATATACCTATTGTGTAATCTTTAACAACACCATTTAACCATTGTTGTATCACAAATTTTTATTAGCCACTACATGCGTTCGATCGCCCTGCTATGCATGGTTTTACTGAACGAACCAGATGTATGCAGAAGCATTGACATTGCTGATAACATTTAAGAACTAAACTGACAAACATCTCTGGCAAACGTTGTAATCACGACCTGCTTGATGGCTTTGATGATTTCCTTTATACGGGCTGTCGAATCATGAGTTGCACGTTTCTATTGGTTATTTAAGTTGCATAGTTTTTTGGTATTTTGGTTTAGTTAGTTTTGATATAAACGAAGGTGTCATCAGCCTGCCATTAAGTACTATTATTTTGGTGTTTCACAAAAGTAGTTTTCATGCTCTCAAGTGTCATGCAGGTGTCGCTACTTACCAGAATCTGATGTAATATTTAATAGACGTTTTCAATTGCATACAATTGGTTAACCAATGAGTTTGAACCATGACGTATTAGGTAAAAAACGGGTACTAATAACCAGTTATCCGATCGAATGTGTTATATATGTTTGGTTGTAACTGTTATAGGCTACAATATTGAACTTTATATTTTCGAAATGCTAACGTTACACTAGCCTTTTTTTTTACGAAATGTATAAAAGAATTAGTGAAAAATAAATATTTTCGCCTTGCATTATACTGTTGGACGATATTTCACATTCTCCAAACAATAGTTTGAATGTTTTGTGTCATTTTAAAAAATTGTGTGCCTAGAATTATCTTTATTCCTTTAAGCAAAGACGTAAGAAATGGGAGGATACAAAATTATTTCGAAACTTATTATATTATTACACCAGAGAGATTTAATAGTACATACAGGTTTCGTTTAGAACATTAACACGCATCTTTGGCTGCTTTACATGAAGTAAAATCGATCCTTAGAGCATTTTCAACATTCCATAAACCGTATTTAATGGCCGTATCAAAGAAATCATATGTAAAGTTATCATATGCAAATAAAATTTGATTAAGAAGAAATATAGAACACATATATTTTTGTATTTAGCGTGGATTAAACTATCCCTCAATACAATATCTGTTTCAAATTCAACATTTACGTTATTCACTATAAATTTAAGCACATTCTTACAATAATTAATACTTTTTTCTGCGACTCCACCCAAACGATCAAAACATAGCATATTAAAGCAGTTGTAAACAGTAACAAGAAGTTATATACATCGTTAAAAACGTTTAATACTCAAGTCCAGACTCCGGTTAAAATTGATTCAAGCAGGTTGGGAATTATGACGTCAGAAAAAAACACAATCGAAAACTGTTGGTTATAGCCGAATGATACCTGGTTAAAACCAGTGTACAATCGAAAACATCTAATGTAAACTTGAATGATTTGATAGGCCGTATAAAGCAAACTATCAAAGTCAGCAAGAGGTGTGATTGTAATACAGGTATTTGACAGTTCTGCTTGACAGTGCATATTACTACATAAGTAGGCAGAATTAATTAGGAATAATATAAATCATAACATATTATTTTATTGTTAAAAGTATTTGTTATTCCTACAAAAAAATATTGTACAAATCCCGTGCGCGACAGATTCCACGTGTTTTTACGCTCTGTGTTCGTAAATAACTATTTTAAGTCAGTAAATCAGCGCATAACGCACATACATTTGGAGTACGGGTAGTAAATAATAAAAAAATTGTCTAAGTTCTTAAATCTTAAATAAACATATCACTTTATTATTAATTTTTCATCCGAATTGTTTACATTTCTTGATTGTTAAATTTAAACTTTAAAATAAATTTTAACGTGTTCTAATTTGTAGCTATACGTACATTTTTTTTTTTTTATATTTCGACAAATTTTATTTTATTTGTCTGTTTTATAAGTATTTTTTATAATCTTTAATACAATAATAAATAATAATATATAACAATTCTGCATTCTGCTTTAATTTAGACACTTGAACAGGACAATATATCGAAACACGTATAGTGTAAAAGTGTTTTTAAATACATAATTATGTCTAAATTGAGTTAAAGTGTGAAGGATAGTGAAAGACTGGTGTATTACTCAATCAAATGTAATAAAAGCTATCTTCAGAGCCATGTTAAATTTAGAAGGCAAAAGCAATATAAATTAGATAAGAATAGGATAGAAAAGGTCAAACATGTTAAAATTAATTAAAAGTTAATTAAAATTTAAAAGCAATATAAGAAGATAACGGAACCAAGTCCAAAACATTGCAAGGAAAAAGAAGCTTTTCATAACATTTGATTAAGTAATACACCAGCATTTCATTATCGCTTATAGTTAATTATAAGAGTGGATGAAACTAACTTAATTGAGTTTGAAATTCATCAATATATGTGCAATACGATTGACAATTATTTCATTTTCATGTTATTCCATTGCAGCAATATCATGGTCGTAATAAAACTCGTTTCAAAGAAACAATGTTTTACATTTGTTGCACATGGATTTCCGTTTGCGGTATTTCCAATATTATATCGATGCTACCTAATAATATACATTTTACAGCCACTAAAACTAGTACATCAATACTTCAGCAACCGACAAACCTGTGATTATCGACATTGTCTTCCAAAGACAACTCCCACCAGGCGGCGAAACTCCATGTTCAAAAGCTCCGCACAACAGCCGTAATAACTGTAAAACAACTGAACCATACATACACACGTCCCTTGATTACAAGTTTAGACCCGCCGAAACCTTGTTCCGGCAAATGTAGCGAGCTAAAATTGTAACACTGTGCCAGGCCGGTGTGTTTTTAACATTCCTTTCCGGCGCGCATTCCCTTCCGACCGCGACCGCACGACAACCGGAATTATGGCTGCGGAAGACCTATGTGCCCAAGCGGCCGCCTACAACACGCTCTGTCAAGAGCAGCTCGTCGGAGACGTCCGCAGGGACATCGTGCCTGTGACGACGAACTCGTAGTTGTTATTCACAACTGGGGTTTTGTAAACCTGTTAGTGGAATAAGGTTGAGTCGGACCCGGAACGGATCTGGCTTGGAAAGTTTCGTTTTGTTGAGTGAGTTAAATAACGGGATTATTTACATTTAGGATTGAATTATTCAGGAATCTAATGTGAGTTTAGTTGATTTGGTGAAGTTAATAGTGTAGTGAATGAAGTTTAATAGTATAACGGTTTTAAGTAAACATTGTAAACGCTATTAAACCAATTATTTTCTTATACAATGAAAAATGTAATACAATTAGAACATATTTGTACAGGCAAGACAGAATTTAGAGCTAACGAAGAAACGACCATTAACAAGTCAACATTTCATTATTTTATGTCACTTCTAACTCTGTAGATAAGGGCAGCAAAAGGTGACATTTGATGCATGTATTAATGTATTTGTAACGGAACGGGTTTTCTTATCTGGAAACTGTTGGGGATGGCCAGCAAGATATTCTATCAAGACAAAGCCAAATACCGTCGCACAGATAACCCCACCTGCTCTTTTGAACAACTAGCCACTGCTGGAAAGCAATCTTTTTGTTCGGTAGCGATTGGTTTCAGAAGTTTAGCCAAAGATGCTCTCCAACAGTGTTTTCCTCAGTCAGTCGAAGCAGGGCCGTTAGTTAGCTTAAAGATTGTTGACTTACCCACCTCGTCGGCTTTCTCTCACCGAGATAACTTCCTCTCCAAAACTTTACTATGGGTACTAATTAAACTTCTTTTTGAATTTGGTATGGCGAAATAATAGGTTGACTACTTTTTACATTAATATATTGAATAAATTTTGTGACAATAGGATTTAACTAACAAACTACAGATTTAATAAAATAACAAGCAAAAAGACAAAACGAAACACAACTATTTGGATGAATATTTTTAAGATTTTTATATTGTTGTTTAAGTAAAACTCTAGTAATTCTTACTTACAAAATTAT
Organism: Protaetia brevitarsis; assembly: GCA_004143645.1. NCBI lineage: Eukaryota > Metazoa > Arthropoda > Insecta > Coleoptera > Scarabaeidae > Protaetia > Protaetia brevitarsis. The sequence goes on from RXPK01004264.1 coordinate 28,065, forward strand.
TTATTAAGGGAGAGAGAGAGAGCGAACGAGTTACGGTTTTTACGTATTTGTATTGGTTAGTTTTAAGCAGAAATTTTGAACATCTTACCAGCCGATATGGATAATTAATTCTTCCCGTAATTCAAATTATAAGGCACAAAAACTTTACACAACACTCACAAAAATTTTAAAGAAAAGGGGGGTTTTCGAGCGGTTTTAGCACAAAAAAATTAAACACCTCTCGAGGAAAGCTTTTGCTTCCCGTTCTCGAATTTTTAAACTTATTTTGATTGATTTTAACTTTAAGTTATGGAAACGCCCGGAGCGAAAGGGAACGCGTGCTTTTTCCTGAAGCTAAATCGAAGGACCGCGGATTAATTGTTTCAAAACAACAAGGTAAAGAATTTTTATAAATTTTGACTGTGACGTCATTTTGCACCGGAAACTAGTTCGGCCTCTCTTCACAGGAGGGCGCAAGAATGATCGAAGGCGTTATTTTTCTGATCTTCAAACGCCCTTCTGGAGAGTAGCGTGGGATTCGCTGGTCAGCATTTGCAACATACAATAGACAAAGAAGTAGATAAAATTTGAAATAAATACTGTATTATCTTAATTACGCGAGACTTTTAACGAAATAGACTATTATTTCCTGTGAAGTAGACGCTGCTTCAGCAAATGCCATGGTACCTATCCTCAACGTATTAATAAAATGAATTCAAATACTGTGTATTACACAGGATGGAATTTAGAATTCTTAAATATTGATTCATTCATTCATTCATAAGTTAGGGTGGGCACCTATAGTCCTGGCATTTGAGCTAGGTACTCATTGTACCGTCCATATTAGGGTTTAACAGATGATGCAGAGGCCTCGGGAATATCCCGATACACCGCAGGTCAGTGTATTGAACTAGCTAGCTCGGGATTCCCGAGATAAATATGTGTGCGATGTTGGAGTTTAGCGTGATCTAAAGCGTCAAGGGTTCGGCATATTCCCACTTAGTCACCGAGGCCACGCTTAGATTCCATTGACGAAGCGTCGGCTATAGAGCTGAATCCTTTTTTGCCATAATTTGTTTTTGAATGGCATATAGATAGATTATTTACACAGGAACGAGTTAGTACGAATAACATTTGTTAAAACAAATCAACCAATAATTATTATCTCCAATAATTCTTTGTAACTTTTTATACATTATCTATTCATTATATACAAACATGTGCGGATGTTATAGCACTTTATTTTTGCTTACAAAATGCAGTAATAGAAAATAATTATATCGTTCACTATACGGAACCATTTTACATCAATTATTATAGCAGATACCTAGAAAATATTATAGCTTTTTAATCGATAATGCTTTGCTTTATAAATTCCGGTATTTGTTTTATGATTTTCATAAAGAGATAAAACATGCACATGAATAATGAGAAACAACGGTAACGGCTGTGTATTGTGTGCTAACATCATTATCGTTAAATTGTGGTTAGTAGTTGTGGACGAGGCTTCAATAGAAATCTCGGGAAATCGGGCCGGTTCTACGTCAGCGAAATCTCAATTAAATCTCTTACCTCCACTCGAGCAGCTTGGTGTTCTCTATAAAGCCCAGTATCTTGCCCAGTTGAAACTTGAGAACCTTCGAGGGCTCCAATAGATACATCCCGAAATATTTCTACCTGAGTACTTTCAATTCCTCACACGTACAGAGTACATGCAAACCCGTTTCCTCCTCTAGTTCGCATCTTCTGCACCACGGTTCGATTACTCGACCTGTGTTGTATAGATACTTTTTCAGGGGACAGTGTCCAGTTACCAGCCCAGTAATGGTTTCAGCTTCTTTCTAGCATCCCCATCCCCTATTAGCGCTTTGGTATGGAGTTGACCTACAGTCTACCTCCATTTCTTTGTACTTTCTTTATCTAACCAGGTTCAGATCTCCCTTCTTGCAGAGTCCTTACTAATCCCACATACCGGATCTGGACCTATGAAGTGTCTTTAAAAGACCTCTTTGGCTAGTTCATCGACTATTACATTGCCCTTTATATCATCATGTCCCGGCACCCAAGTCAGAGACACCGTGTAGTCTCGTGCCAGTGTATTGAGGGATTGTTTGCAGTCTCTAATTGGTTTTGACATAGTTACAGGGTTCAAGACTGCCTTGATAGCAGTCTGTTAGTCATTATATTTATTTTCCTCCTCATGTAGCCGCCCTTTGCAGTCATGTCTGTGCAAGTTGCCAGGGCGAATACCTCTGCCTGGAAGAGATCCATCCGCCAATTAGTTACCAAGAGTAGTATTAATGTATGTTGCAAAAGTAATTTTTAGAACTGGAAGATAATGATTACTCACCTCAATTAAATCCCTTGAAAAAATGCCTTTCTTTTGGAATAGTATGTATCAAACAAAATTTAAAATGGAAGAATTTTAAAATAATAATTTTAAATTCTTGAAAACACAATTCAACTATAGAGATAATAACAATAGAGTGCTGATATTGAACTCAAAACTGCCATCAATTGAAATGCGTCGTATCGGTACACAAACTTCATCGGTGACGTATACCGACGACTTATGTTAGATTTTAACCCGTGTATTTTAAGTGCTGTTAAAGTTTTATGTTATTAAAGGAGTGGACAAGAACTACAGATATTTTCTCTTTCAAAAACCAACTATCAACTTTTTGTATTTACTTCAATCAACATATAAGACAAGTGTTCTAAACAATTTGTTAACTGTCCACAGAGGTTTAATAAAAATAATAAAGATTACCATTAGCCTGGCAATTCTGTTAGTTAACAACATATTATACCCTTGCAAAACAAATGATAACTCACAAAAGTCTTGGAACTTTATTTAATGTCTTTTTTCTGAATGAAAAGTTATAACAATAAATAAGTTTTCAAATATAAGAGAATAAAATTGATTTTTTTTTCTTCCTACATATTCTGATATTACAATAGATTCTCTGTAAATTGTAATCCTGAACAAATTTAACTTAAAATATTTAAACAATAAAATCACAACCGAATATTTAAAACTAGTCAAATTGATGGAATATGATTTTTTGTACTTGTGTCCAATAGATCTAAATGGATGTAGATATTTGAAACAGTAGGCTATAGTTTCATCTAAAATCTTGACAGCATCAGATAATCTCCCAATTCTTAATCACATATTTACATATTTCAATAGTAACAATTTAAAACCCTCCTAAGCAGGTGTATTTTAAATCCATACTCATTTGAATGTAGACGGTATCTTCGACATTTATGCTTTAGTCGTTATCATACAAACCAGATTTTTAATTATGGCAGAGCTCTACATTTCGCCGTAAATAACCGTTACTTAAGATTCTATTAGCGTAAATTCAGCTTTTAACGCTCGAAAATTCTCATTCGGACAGGTTATTTCGTTTTTATAGTTAATAAAATTTTATATCGAACCAAAAAAAAAAAAAAGTAAGATGTTAGTCCGGGCAGCAAATGATACGATTTCATTTCTTAATCGGACCGCAAACGTGGCCGTCTGGCATTCGAAACTCCACTCAATCTTAAGGAGAAAAAATCGCGTGCATTTAAATGCAAATCGCCGATGAAAATATCCGGAGCGAATAATATATGAATTAATATATTGAACGCAGCGAGTATCTGCGTATGTGTTAATGGACATGTCTTAATTTTATAGCCGAACAACCGAAGGTTGTGTCGATTTGCTGCCGCTGAGTTTGGTTGTAATTAGTTCGGATCAAATCATAAATTGTGCCGTTCCGGGAGGATAAACACAGTAGTCCTTCTAAGAAGGCTTATTGCAGCGTATACAGTATGAGAATAACTATAAAAAGATAAAATTTAGAAAAACATAAAAAATATTTTTTGACATATCTCTAACAGCGGTCATGCACATATTTCTGCGTCTTTCTAACAAATCTATCTTTTTCAAGAAAAGATCCTTTCAGGACATTTAAATAAAAAATAAATTAAGGTGTACATTCAAAGCATAGCACTTCTATCAAGTTTTTTTTTTTCTGGGGATAGATGATAATGCCAAAAGTTTTGTGGACCATAATAATGTGATGAAGCAACTGAACTTCCGATCACAATTTTGAGGTGTGTTTTGTACAATGGCAGTTTTTACTGCTAAAACTGGCTCAAACAGTTCAAGCAGTGATGATTCCCAATAAAGAACCACGAAGCCATAGCCCTACCGTTGCAAATCACAAATTAATCATTAAAAAACTTTTATTTTCTGCAAACATACTGATAGATACACATTTAAGTACAGAACGGACGTTACTATTCCTATGATTTATTGCGACGAAACACGTTTTTTGTATTTATTTATACAGACAAGCGGCGAGCGGTGAGCCATTTCCAAATTGGCTCCGGTTTCAGACGGTTTGTTGAACACCGCGGGAGGCTAGCGGAAAAGAGGGTGATTGGACGCAAAAATTCCATTGATTTGGAGCTAGCCGTATCTTGGGCCACTACATGTTGATTGGTTGATCGATTCACGCGGTGGTTATTATTATTTTGTTGATTAAAAAGGTAGGTTTAGAAAATCTGGATATTTTAAAAACGTTAAGGTGTGTTTAGCATTAAATTTTATAGAAAACCAACGAAAATACTTTGTAAACACACACGAAATCGCTAAAATTGTAGAAATAAACGCGAATGCTACTAGATGACGACAAGATAAATAAAGTAAATGCCAATCTAAACAGGCTTCCTAAAGCAAAGCTGTATTTGAATTACCTACATTAATTAACAATAAATATCAGTATTCTCTCTACCTTGAAGTTTGAACTTTTATTCAAAAAATCACGTCACAAAATTTTACAATTATATAAATAAAATATATTTTATTAAATTTAACAGACAAAATTTTGACAATTTTCATATCTGGATTTTACAGAAATAACAAAATATGCCTGATGATGTCCTAGACCGAAACTAGTAGCATGTGTTTTTACAATTAAAGGATTGATTAAATCGAACAGCAGTTTTTGTGCTACTTTGCCTTCTACACAATAGTAAATAAGTTTGGTTGTTTTTTATGTGCTCCGCAATGACGTCATCCAACCAGCCTTGATGAATTTGAGATTCAAATCAAGCATACCATGTTACCGTTGTGACTTAAGCACATGCGTTCCCAGATACGTCATTAGTATACGTAGTAGACGAGTTACTGGCGTCATTTATGCTTGTTTGCGTAGTTTAACTTGTAACCAAGTAAATCGCGAAATAACAAGACAACTGTTTTGTTTAATTTTTTTTTACTTAAATACTCGTATCTTCTTCGTATCATTTTTCATTTTAAACTGGCTACTAAATTTGTCTACTTTAGTTAGCAATAAACGAGGTAATAAATTACAGTAAGCTGAGCAAAGCTGATTCAAAACTTTGTAAAATTGATAAAAACGCACAGGGGTGGGCGGCTTTTTTTTCCCGAGATTGGCCCCATCACTCAATATTGTCACGAGCCATCACTGAGTTCAAGAACGCACATTCAAAAAAAAAAAAATTACCGAATTTTGTTGTAATTGCAGTATATACCTATAATGCTGCAATTCAGAGTAATATATGCACCAGATGCACTTTATGATAAATCAAAGGAAATTATGTCTAACGTCTATAGGGATGAGTCATACGAATTGTAGATGAAATTGTGACAGCATTATAATAAATACGTTTATCTAATTTTTGAGAAAGTTTATATTTGTAACTTTCTAAGATTTGGTAGTGAGATAATTTTTAGAAAAAATAGGACTGAATGATAATTTTTGCAAAAAAAAAGAACTATGCAGCAACCGTCTGTATTAGCCGAACTATTATAGTTTATTATTATATTATTATTTTGCCGTTATTTCAGATGGTTAATAAAATTTTAAAGCGCATATTTATCACGTTGCCGCAAAAGATAGGGAAAGTTAGAGCATCGCTTAGAGTAACATGAAGGTTATGGTAACGCAGCGGCTGCAGGGCATTATGGAACCGATAATGTTATTGCGCAAGCGATTTGGGCGAACGCCTGTAAAATTAAAGAAACAAGAAGTAGTCGAGAGAAAAAGATTATTAACGTTAGGGCGCAAACCTGTATTCATCTATTTCAGCTAACGCGGCGTGCGTTATTTCGTATATATTACCAGTAGATTTACGTTTGAGAGGATTTAGTGAATGGGAATTCATACTGGACGTGCGAATTATAACTGACAGTTTATATGTATTATAGGCGTTAGGGAATTTAAAAAATCCGACCGATTTGTTATTAGACACTTGGGATATGTTAAGCGAAAGGCGGGTAATTTTTTTTGTATTAGGGCTCACGTAGGTAAAATCGGTCATGAGATGGTGGATTAATATGAATTAATTTCGGCTAGCGTAGTTAAAAACAAAACGTTCAGGGATAAATTATCTTATTATACAACAAATATTTTGTTTGTCAACCACTGTTTACTATAAAAATAAAATTAATCTCTCAGCATTTTAAAAAAAAATCGCTTGGTATCGAAGTTATAAAGATTGTACCTTATTTTGTCAACTGTATATACTATTTCTCTAACGCCAAAAAAAAATAACCTTTTGATTAAACAGAAGAGGAGGATAAAAGTATTTTTTTTCCGAGCAGTTGTTCATTAGAGGGAGGAAAGTTGTACTTTTCCTCCCTAGGGAGGAAAGTTCTGCTTTTCCGTCCTAGGGCGGAATGTAAGGGACATTGACATGATGAAACTGTACATCTTATAATATGTGACATTATTGATAGATGGCATTAGTACATTCGACCCAGTCTGAGCCCATTTATGAGATAATTGCTTAATTATTAGGTATTAAATTTCAATTAAGTTATATATTATGAAACACTTTTAAAACTACGCTAACTTGACAGTTCTGAAAAAATATGTGACAGATTAAACCTACTATCTAGCATGTCACTCAGAGATATGTCTTTGTTATTTTTAGACATTTAGGTAAAATTGGACTGGTTGGGAAAAAAATAGTATTTAAACCACGTAAGGAAAATACAATTTGCAATAGAGAACTTTCTTCCCTTGGTTTGAAATATACTATTTTTAACTACTAAATTATAGCGGTCATTAAGTCCTTTAGGAAGACATCGTATTAATTCTTATTTTTGTCAGTGGGTCCCAATACTTTTTGTAATTTTTATGTTCGTCATCATCCAATTCCGATAATTATCTCACAAGTTTGTTGTCGGAACAATACTTCTGCAAGAGTAAACAATTTTGGAATATAGCTTTGCCGATACCTTATCCTTTCCAGAATTTAGGTGCAAGATTTTTAAACCTCGACAACTTATTAAACAAATACTTAAAGTGATTAATGTAATTTTAGATTTTTTTAAAATATGTTTACAAAAATTTGCACATGACCTCTAATTGAATTCTGAGCATTTTCTTTAAATAACTTTTTTGGATGTCCTGTCATTTAATCTTACATTTCACCGATTCAATGGACACTTTTTTAATTTTCCTCCATATTAATGGTTTCAGTATCTGTGTCAAAATAATTGTTGATTGCTAGATATGCTGAACCAATCCTTCAATAAAAATTTTCAATACTTTTGTAATAAATAATAACTTATGCTGGTTACAATCATATATAATATATATATATATATATATATAAAGTATAATAGTATTATGTAGCAATTAAAAGCAATATATAATATATCGCTTGCACACTGAATTTGTTTTGGAGATTGAATAAAACCATTAGAAAAAATTTGAAGAATTAAGAATGAAGAATCGGAATTAACGAACCAAAAATTACATTGCTTCTATTTTATGTATCTCTATAGTATTAACAAAAGTACATTTTATAAACCATAGAAAAAATATTCCTTCCAAAATATGGGCCTGCCTAAGATAAAAAGGTATAGCCAATCCAACTCTTCTCCAAATAAATATTCCTATTTATTTGGACGATAAGAAAGATAATATGCAATTATTATTATTATATTTACAAAACCATTATATCTTGTACAGTAGATTCGACAGTAATAAAAAAAGAACTAAGAGAATTACAGATACGGTAAACTCATGGGCTTAAAAAAAAATGCAACGAAATTTCTCCTCTATTTTACTGACAATTGACATAATTTCATAAAGTTCATAAAGTCTCTTATCCATTAATATCGATTTATCTTGACTACTGTATGTAATAATAACATACGTAGTTCAGAAGCCATCATAAAACAGTCATAAATTCCGAATAAGCACCACGGAGTGCAACGTGACGCTAAGAGGTATCGATTCGTTGTCTGTAATACGTGTAAGCTGCATAAGAAGTAATTTCAGATATTGCAGTAGCCTACCAAACGAGATCGCTGCTTCATTTTAACCGTACTTCCTTCTCTTTATCGTTATCATCATCGCTCCACGATCGTTTATGTGAAGACATTAAGTTTGGCGTGGTCTTCTTCGTCGAAAAGCGTATTCAAATTGAATAATATGTATCTTTAATTGACGTCGAAGTAATTTCGAGTGTTATCAGTTTTCGTGATGAGGTGGAGTATTCTCGGTGACTAATAAATGCGATTTCATTGAGTCCTGATTTGCATAAATGTTATTAACTAGCAGGATGGCATAAGTTCTTTTTAAATTCTGTGATTTGATATCTGTAAAAGTGATTGTTCTTTATTATTTATTTTAGACCAGCTTTGGAGATTTGACACAAAATTCTGCTACATTACAGATATTAATAATAATATAATAATAATAGTTTCTTTATTGTTGCATCATTTGCACAAATTGAATAACAAAAAAAAACATCTACAGATAAATGATCAAGCAAAATGGGGCAACAAAGGATCGAATTCAAATACTTCTGTTTTACAATCCGACCTCCCAAAAATATAAAAGTAACATCTTATCGTGTAAACTGAGATACATACATACATACAAAATTAACACTAAAATTTGAAAAAGAAATAAAAATTAAAATCGTGATGCTTCAAGCTGTGGAAGTACTCTAGCCCTTTGTGCCCAGAACCGACCTTAAACATGACGGAAGGAGGAAAAATTTAATCCCTTCAGTGATGATTGTATAAACGCGCAATTTTAAGACTAAACGATCTTTCGAAGAAAGTGGTACGGTGGGCCGGCAGCGTAATAGCATTCGGAAACCGAATATTTATATTATGCACATCAGTGCGGAACCTGATTTTTATATAAAGATACGGTGGTGTTTTGAAGTTAACAATTTTGTAAAAGAAGCAATACATATGAAACGACGCCGTTCATATTAAGCCATCCCAATGTTGTATACAGTGTGAGTCTGTAATCTGGAATAAATTCAGTAAAGCGAAGACAGTATTTTTTTCGGAAATATGCTTGGACATGTCGATTAGTATTTTAAATTGCCCACTTTTTCATATGAGAAAATTTTATACAGCGTGTCCCAAATTTGAGATATGACGTCATCGATAATTTTTTAAATGGTAGCCCTAATTTTTTTATAACTATCCTTAAAGGGTATATCAAATTACATATGCGTACCAAATTTCAAGTTTTTATTCCTTATTATTAAAAAGATATTTAACAATAACTAATTCGAAAAATGAAGACATCTGATTCACCTCAATGATATCAATTCTACAATAAATGTTCAAAATGTTGTCCATGTACTTCCTGACAATACCCTAAACGGAACCGAAACTTATTTTGAACATTTCTAATTACTTCAGCGGAAATTAGCCTACACTCCTGTCTTATTCGTTCTTTCAACACCCCAATATCTTCCGGTTTGGTTTTAAAAACTTTGCCTTTTAAGTACCCCCATAAGAAATAGTCCATTAGTGTTAAATCCGGAGACCTGGGTGGCCATTCAAAAGGTGCTCTTGTACCAATCTGCCTGGAAACACATCATCTAGAGACTCACGGACAGGTCTTGCAAAATGAGGATGCGTGCCGTCTTGTTGGAACCAGATGTTTCTATTCTGGACATCAGCTTCAAGTGGATCAGGGAACTAGAGTAGCCAAATTCGGAACTAGTTCTTCTTGCAAGAATTCTAAATATCTCGCTCCATTGAGATTTTTCTTGGAAGAAAATCGGTCCTATTACTCGATCACCAACAATGCCTGCCCAAACATTGACTTTTTCTGAATGTTGAGTGTGGCCTTCCCTCATCCATCGTGGGTTGTTGTCTGCCCAACAACGACAGTTTTGACGATTTAACTCACCGTTTAACATAAACGTTGATTCGTCAGAAAATAGAACGTTTTCTATGTTTACAACATTTCTGTCTAGTAGAATGTGTTCGCGAAACTGAAGTCTTCGATCCGGATCATCTTTGGTGAGTTCCTGGAGGATTGTCAATTTATAGGGATAGAATTTGTGCGCTTTAAGAGTTCTTGCCACCGAAGACTGGCTAATTTCGAGTTCCCTACCTATCAGCCTACTGGAGATATAAGGATATTCTTGAACAGAAAGAAGTACGTTAAGTTTTGGTGACTATATATGATATTTATATTATTCTAACGCGCATGCAAGTTGTTTCGGATATTCCATGTTCAAATTGTAGCGTGCGTAACAGACTTTAAAGCATTAAAAGAACAACAAACAGATTTTCTAATATGAATTAATACTACTTACTAATAATCAGTATAATAGTTCTAAAATAACAAGAAAACAGAACCACGTGTGGCCGAACACCATGTCATTTCTGCCTATGTCTGACTTGAACATTCTACGTTAACGCATGCGCGCCTTATTTCCTTATCACTTGAAAACTATTATATTTAATAATAATAATAAATAGTCTTTATTGGAAGGTAATTTACAACTCCAATCGTAGGCAAAGTCCAGCAATGCTGTTCTACTTAACCTAGGATACTTATTATAAATGTTTAAATAAATAAATGGCGTTAAGGAAAAAATAATAACAAAGAAAAAAGATACCTGATTAAGCTATACAGATATATCCAGAATGCACACATGCTTTTAGCTAACGTGAGGTGTCTGCCTCTGCAGGAATATTATATGCAGGAATGATATTGAGATTTTTAAAATTGTGCGGAATGGCATTGTAGTATTTGGCAGATGCATTGGCAAAAGATCTGGTGAATATTGCATAGCGATGTTGCCATACAGTTAGGCTAGCAACATGCCGCAGATCCCTATCATGAACCATGCCCCGAGGTATCAGCAACTCCGTGATATACCCAGGCGAACCCTCCACCAAGGCCCTATGAACAAATACACACAGGTGTAGCTCTCTACGGCTATCCATTCTCAACCAACCGGCACGACTAATCAGATGAGAAACGTGATCTCTCCGTTTTAAGTTAAAAATGAATCTTGATTTGATTTGATTGAATGATTCTTTCTATTTTTAAAGACGTTGCAGAATCAAGACACGGGCGGTAGACGATGTCGCCGTAATCAAAGTTCGATAATACTAGTGAAGTGCAAAGTAAGGTTTTAAGCTTAGTAGTCATTAACTTCCTACTAGCATAGAGATATTTTAATGTTGCAAAAGACTTTCGAATACAGTTATTCACATGTTGTTTAAATCTGAGTTTGTTATCTATCGTTTGGCCTAAATTCTTAACTGTATCTGTAATTTGTGAAATACTCCCCTCAACCTTAATGGCAACACCATCCACGGCCCCATGTCGTCGTTTGGAAAAGACTATCACGGACGATTTCGCACTACTGATTTGTAGGCAATGGTTTTGAGATACGTTAACCAATCTTTCTATGTCTGCCTTAATAGCATCAACACTCTGTTGCAATCGATTAACATTAAAGCTGCAGTAAAGTTGACTGCAAACACAAAAAAAAAATGCGAGGTGCAAAATTTCAAATTTGTATGAAAATCAGCAGTATACACGATAATTAATATAGGAGAGATCACGGAGCCCTGTGGACAACCGCCACCAACTTCTACTTCAGCTGAAAGGCAGTTGTCAAGAGAAACCCTTTCAGTTCTATTTTTCAGAAAAGAAGCGAGCAATTCCCGTCAGTCCAAATCAAATCCAAAGAAATTTAGAGATAAGCAAATCATGATTAATAGTATCAAATGCTTTTGTGTAATCCCGTAAAGTTAAAACTGTGATGTCGTCCCGGTCCAAAGCAGAAATTATATCATTTGTCACCTTTGCGAGTGCACCTAAAGCCCGACTGCACTGCCGGCAGAATATTGTTTGATTCCACATACGCATAAATCTGCTGTATGACTGTAATTTTCCAAATTTGAAGTGTTTCTAAGAGATATTAATATATTTCTTGGTAATATTACAATGTTAGATTTTTTCTAAGAAACAAAAAATTTTCCCATATAATAAATATTTTACGTGAATCTTCACAATATAATTATGAATTTTTCTATAATATTCACGTAATACTTATATTATGGAAAAATTTCTAACATTTCAACATTTTCCTTAAGTTTCTGGACATTCATGGCGGAAAATTATAGAAAAAGAGTGATTTTTATCAGAAAAAATGTTACCTATAAATTTCCGGCACCGAAAGTGACGGTAGAATACCGAGAAAAATCGCCAGGCAAGAAATCAAAATAAAAACAGAAAATGTGATGCACTTCCGCTTTACAAACCTTCGAATAAGTGGGTTGATATTCGGCAATCATGCAGGGTGCCAGCCGGCTCGTCGGCGAGGGAGTGGGTTGATAGAAACACAAACCCAAGATGGATAAAAATTTCGGCGCCACCTGCTTAGGATTACTTACCCTGTCATGCCCCCAAGATAAGCAGGAATCCAAGGTGTTAAATGAATATCGAGGGGTAAAGCAGTTTGCAAAACACATACACAAAAAAATAAAAGGATAGATTTACTGATAGAGCAGTTAAACTTTTATTAATAAAATTTGACATAAAATAAAGGGGAAAATGTTGGTATTATTGACATAAAATTCAAATAATAAACATGATACTCTGTATCAGAAAACGTTATTAACGACTATTAAAAATAGGAATGAAATATTGAACAAAAATAACAGATAATCCTACGGTAGGAATCGAACACCGAACGCTTTGGCCAACGCAATCAGTTCACACACGTCATATAAAGAAAATTCTTACGCTAAGAGTTAATTTAAATTCAAGAAAATTTTACAGTTACAAAAAAAATAAACTATTAAAATAAAGCTAAATATTTGACTTGATTATACTAGCGGTGAATAATTCACCCTGTATATTACAGGCCGATATTTAATCGTTTGATGTTTTAAATAAATATTTTGACTTCGTTAAAAAAAATGAAAGGATATATGAATACTACAGTTAAACTATTTTACTGAACTAGTGATACCCTCCGATCCTTGATATAACATAAATAATTTCCAGTTTTGTTGAATAAAACTTTAAAAAAAGAAAAGAACTAAGTGATCGGGGTGGTTATTTACTAATGAAAGTTTTAAACGCGGACAAAATTTACAAATAAAAAGAAAACGTGCAACTTAGCTTTTGTTCTCAATCAGCTGTTGCGGGCATGGAGCTCCTCTCCTATCCGAACAAATCGTAGCCTCTGGGCTGACTCGGTAATACCCCAAAACCAGGTGGTCCGGGTAAATTTCAAAGAATGTAGGGTTCTCGGAAGGACTAAAAAGTCGCAGAAGTCTCAGCCGCACGTGGGTGTTCAAATCTCACATAGAACGAAGGTAAAATTCCAGAATTCAAAAATAAGGGGGTTATAAAAACCTCTAAAAGCACAGAAACCTCAAAATTAGTGATTTACAAGAAAAGACAAGATCTGCTTACCGCTAAATAACGAAGTTTTACAACGAAGAGAAGAAAGAAACAGATATGGCGTTGCAGACGCGTGAGTTCTCAAATTATATCTCGATTTATCGAACACATCAGCCGTATAATCCCGAAGTTTCCACTTCAAACACAAACGAAGATACGGCCAATGATTATTTCAAGCAATCTTCCAATAAAATCCACAGATGTGTGAAAATATCCAAAAATTTCCAAGATAGGAAGATGTACTCGTAGAAACGCTCTATTCAACCACACAAGATGAAGCAGAACAGGAGCCGAAGGGAGAATACGTCACACAACCAATCAGAAGACAGATAAATAAAATAAGAATACAGACATGGAGGTGCCCTCTAACGTCGAAAAGATGTAAACACAGAAAGGGCAGATCTGAATGGAAAACGATCGATCGACAAATCGATGCGTGGGAATCGATAATATCGGCATGTGCAGAACAAACAGATCTTAACCTTACCTAGAAATGAAAACGTCAGCTGTCAAAACATGAGAATTGCAGGATTTTACTAAAATCGAAAGAAATGAAACGAAAATCTAAGACCGTATTAAGTATAAGAAATTATCTGTAAGTAAATGAGAATAAAAAATACAAATTCTAGCTATACCACTCTAACAGAGGAAAGAAAACACAATTTGAAAGCCAAAAATGAAACGGTAATGTTTACGTTGTGAAAATACAAGAAGATAAAAGAAGGAAGTAGAAGATCTCTAAAGATAAAAGAAGGAAATAGAAGAAAATAAAGTTACAAAAACTTGTCGAAAAGACTAGCGGAGAACTAAATCGAGGTAAGCGAAGCAAAAAAACCGTAACAAAAATTACCTAATTTTTTTTAGTGTGTACAAGACTTTTATTAAAAGTGTTGGTTAATGTATGCGTCTATAGAAGTAATCACAAAATTATACTGACTTCCTTCATCTTTTGAACTTAGTTTTTATTTTTGCGCTATTAATGATGCCGTATATGAAAATTTAAAGTGTCTAGAATCATTGCACATATTTTAGGAGATTAAAGGATTTCAAAACATACAGGTATAGCAGAATTTTTTACTCCTTATTACGCTATATGTTGGAATTACGTCGATTTACGCGTGAGAACGTTCACGCACTCGCTCATAGGAATAAATTTCACAACCCTAACATACGTCCACATTCCCATGTAAGAAACGACACCACTTCGCTACTTGTTTCAGAGACTTGGAGCGCTTATACCAATTTACGTCCGGCCGTAAAGCCGCACTCGATAATAATGACGTTGTAAAACGCGCAGTTTTATTAAAAATCGTTAGCGTGACACCTCCTTAATACGTTTACGCGCGACAGATCGTCGCGACTTCCATATTTCGCGCTTATTATTTTTGTTTATGGCCGATGTTGCTCTTTCTTTTTCGGAGCACGTCCGCGATAGAGTGGAGCGCATCACGTCGTTTTATTACGCCGCGGGCGCCTACGTGATTATCGCGACGTGTTATTAGGCCCCGACGAGCGTGCGAAGAGGGAGATCGGTTTCCGGGCAGAAAATAATTTCACGCTTTTGTTGTTTCTCATACAATCAGCGCGCCACCTCGTGAGTTTATCTCGCCGGATTCTGCGATGGCCTTTTTTCCCGGCCGTCGGTTTCTTCATCTTATCCGCGTATTAGAGCTATATGTGGCGGCTCGCGTCTAAAAACAACTGACAGGCGAATTACTGAGAAGAACCTGAAGGGTGGATGCCAAGAGATATGTGAGTTGTCGTACTTGGTGCATTTTTAGGTAATCTGTGGATTTAAAGGAGAGAAGAAACCGAAAAAAATAAATAGCTTAATCTAATTGTAAGTATAATTAAGAACTTCAGAAGATGTGCATGTGTGTGTGTCTGTGTGTATTCGAAGAGTGATATTACACTGAGATCTAAAAGATCTATTGTGTCCCCTGTTCTTGCTGTTTTACAACTGGCCTTCCAATCCTATTCCTTTCAGAAAGTGTAGGATATCAGAAAGCTCCAAGTTAGGTAAGTCTCCCTCTTCGATTTCACATGCTCCCAGGTGCAACGCCCTTGAGTTGCACAGTGCTACGCAATTTAAGAGCGGATTGATGCCATCCTGTTCCCCAATCTGCTCCAGTCGTTTTGCTCCTCCCTTTGTTCCTTCCTTGTGAGGTACTCTCACTTTGGAAGTGGAAGGCTCCTTATGGAGGTCCTGCTCCAATTCCTGTGTATTAGCGGTGTCGATGTCATCCCGCTAATAAACGTCCTTCCTCCATGATTGATCCCACGAGTAGCTAGGGAAGAAATGATCCACCTCCACCGAGCCCCGCATGCAGAGGTAAGGCTAAATACAATGGGTGGCGCCAGGTGCCCCAAGGTTGGACTAGTAGACTGGTCTTCTATTCAGTCACGCATCTCATCAGCCTAGTCCGCCACCTTAGGATTTAGGTTTTTATTGAGGTTGTCTCCTCTCGGTCCGTGCAGTTAAGCCAAGACCCCCATCCCTTTCGGGACCTGGTTTAACAATTGGGCTTTCGGTAGCCGAAAGCAACAACTGGCATCGTTGAAGAACCCTGTGCAAGCCCTTAGCCACGACACGACAGCTCGGGCGAGGGTAGAGTGGTTCACGGCAACGGTCTTCATTCACCCTGCTCCGGTTTTAAGCAGGGAGGGCGAACTTATAGCCGCCACTAACCATCTCGTCTTGAGCGAACCCTGACAAGACGACCTTTCCCCTATCCATATAAATATTTCTCATAAAACTTTAAACAAATCAACTGAATTTTTAGAAATTGGCAAAAGATATTACGTTTATTAAAATCAATTTAATACTCAGAAAATCGAAATAAATGGCCATATATTAAAGTTAAATTCATAATTACATTTGCTTGACGCCTGCAGCGTGGAACCTGAAAACAGTTAGTTGTTTTGCTACTTGAGAATTGAAAAGGAAACAAACAGTTAAATTTCTCATAATTTCATTAAGTTTTGTCCAAACAATCGACAGTAATTCCTTATTTAAAGTAGTCGTTTGAAAAAAAAACACATTTAAAATTGAATATTTTTAACTCAAAAAAGACCTTTCTGAATACTTGATAATTATTTATCTTTAACAATATGTGTTTGATAACTACAACTGTAAGAAAAAATTGCAGTGATAATCATTGGCACCGCTGTTACCCACAATTTTCACTGTAAAATTACAGTCTATTGTAACGTTACTGGTGATATAATATAATATACTTAATATACTGCATGTAATAATACGAGCAGCATATATGTCGTAAAAGTTAAGAATTGTAAAATTTTGAAAGTGTTGTAACTTTAGAAATATAATTTGCGTAAAAGCACAACACAAAGTATGGTTCCTTTTCACAGTTCTATTATTGCAAATTGTGTTAGATTTGCAGACTATAGCATTACAACATCATATGTAAGTTCCAAAACAATTTCAAACAATACATTCAAATGTAACTTTATAGTGATAATCGTGGGTAACTGTGTTACCCACAATCATCACTGTAATTATACAAGAGTCATCACTGCAAATTTGAGTTTAGCATGGTACAGCATCAGTGGACGAAATTTAAAGGCATTTTATAATTTGTTTTACGCTATAATTTAAAGCAACCTGTAACAGTTATGTAGACCACATAGCTCGATGGCCTTTTCAAAGAAGCTAAAAACAAAAACTAGAAAAAGGCGAACGTTGAACCTACATCTCAACTAGGGTGTAAACCTGAGGTTCTGTACCCTTTCATCTCTGATAGAAGCGGCACGATCAAGCCGCTGGGGGTGGGTGTTTTGATGTAACTTGATATAAGTTACTCTTCAGTAATTTGGCTTACTGGTTTCGGTCAGAGACCACCTTCAGAGCCATCTGTGATTGAATAAGCATGAATTAACAATCGGGTATACATATATCAAGAATTATTGTTACACTTTATAATATTACTAATTATTAATTATGTTTGAATATTTCATTTAATGAATTTTTATAATTAGATGATTTGTATATTAAAATTATAAGGTTACTTACGTGATGTCCATATAAGTAAAAATATACATATAGAGAACATTACACAAACCTATTTAATAATAGTGTTTAATAATATTATAGTAAAGGTGTACAAAAATAATGTGTATAATAAGAGACGGAGGATGAGACTAAATGCGTGTGAACAACATAAGTTCCAACGCTCAAACACACCCACGTCACATCCCTATAGCTAGTAAAAAAGGAAGAAGTAAAAAGTAAACAACTACAAGGACGAAATAGTCGAATTAAAGGTATACAAACATATGGCAAATAACGCAATAAGTAAAATCAAAGTTTATTATCCCAATTTCGCAAAAAGTTACCGAATAATCATTATTATTATTATATCATATTGCTTTGCCGTACGCTCTTAATTACTGTTAGCTGCTGTTAGAGAGTGATTCATTTCATAACTCAAAACATAATTAAATAATTTCATTTTTATAGACACTGAGGAAATGAAAACCCTCTACCTCCCACCATTGAAAATTCAATTTATAACATACAAGAGCATGGGTGAGACAAAATGGTTTTTTTTTAACCTCCTAACGAGCCCGTGGATAGGCCACTGTTCTTTTTTCATCCTAAAATGTACGGTTCCTAACAAGAAATGATCTCTATTTTTACCCGATCTCGATATCTCTTCTCGTTTCTGAAATAGTTGTAAAAAAAATGTGTTTTGGGGGGAAATTTTGAGGCTTCATTACATACCTAGAACCGAAACAGCACGCTCAAAAAATACGTGTTAAATGTTTTTCGGTGTTACCTAGGCCTACATTCTTACCAAATTTTATCAAAACCGCAGAGATACACTTGGATGCCAGTCCATGTAGATTCTATCAAAAACTCATCTTTCCATTTTGATTAATCATTTCTTCACTTATTTAATTGAAAAAAACAGCAAGTAATTATGAAAGATATATAAATATCCGATCACTGCGCACTACATCAGATTCTATTAGTTCGGGGCAATCGTTTCGGGAACACGTGTAGGAATATACATACAACTGAAGGAAGTTAGAAGCTTTTGTGCTAAATTTCTCCAAGACACACCATGATATCATCAATTAAAGGATGTTATTTATATTTTACATTAAAGTATTAATATGATGTAAATAAATTTAGAAAAAAGGAAGTAAAAGTAAGCGACAATTAATATTTTATTTACTGCTTACGTAATAAAAAAATATATAGACACAATGCACAAGGCATATATTCTAATTGTTTCTAAGATTCTAGCATATTTTAAAGTGTAGACTATTCACACCATTCACTCTCAAAGATTAAACATAAATAGCACTTTTATAATAGCTGGTAACATTAACATATTACAATTACTATGTCTGATTTATAAGATACGCCTTCTCTAATCAACGTTTGTTATAAATCTTTAACCATTCCATGCATTCACTGCAAAATCATGACATTCCAAAGGTGATCGTGGTAGAAACAAACTTCACTGTAAACAGATGTTATTGTTCAATACTTCTTGTACTTACCCGAGCACCACTCTTTTTGATATAACAATACGTTCTACGGCCTCATTTTGCTCAGGTATCCACAAAGGTGATTTTTATGAGTTTGTTTATGGTCGAAGGTACATACATACTTGAACAGATCTTAGCGATATATGTGGTAAAAACAAATAGTTCCTTTCGGTAATAAATTCTTGCAAGAATTTCGAAAGTTAACTTCGTTCTTAATGCGATCATAAGGAATTTTATGGTTTTAACCTTGGATACCTTTAACGACATAATGAAGAATCCTGATAATTTGGGCGTTTAGGTCACAGAGAAAACCAACGTGTTCCTTTTCGTTTATTTAATGACACTACGTTTCGTTACTAGTTTAGTAACATTTTTAAGTACAACTGAAAAATGTTATCTGTAGTTTGCAAATTTTTCAAATAAAAATATTTCAATCACTTTTAAATTTCATCAATCAAATTTAAATTTCATTTTGTTGTATTTTATCTATTCACTAAACTTTCCTTTTCTTCTTCATATTTTTTTTTGCTTTTTTTGTCGATTGTTTATATAATTATCAAATTTAAGACTGCATCCAAACTAAACTCAAAATTTGATAGTATTAATTTTACTGTAGAAGAAGAGATGAACTTCCTTTCCTAGATAAGAAACAATAATATATTAGAAATAGATATCTGTAGAAAAGAAACCAACAGAAATAGATGCATAACAACGATTCAAATCTTTATGGACAACACAAAATGGCCGGCATTGATTCCTAATCAATAGACATAAAATTCCCACTTTATAAAGCGTAATTTAACAAGAAATTGCTATTCATTAAAAAGGTAGCGATCTATGATGGTCCCTCTTCTGTAGATTAGTACAAGTATAAAGAGAGACAAATATAAGAAACGCCACGACTTTAACTAACTAGAAAATCGCAACAATTTTGTTAAATTTCTTCTCCATAGTATTTCAAAAGGTTTAGGCCACATTTTTTGAAGAGCAAAATTTGAATATTTACTTTACCTCGTGGAACTGAACCCAATGCGAAAGATAAACCTCATTCCAATAAAAGATCGGGCATTTAGAAAATCGGTTGTAGTGTGTGTGATAAAATTTACATTGGACAAACAAAGCATGCGATCGGAACTGGGTTTAAGGAGCACATAGCAAGTTATCTCTATGGTGGACTTGAATAATAGCGGGCATAAAATCGACATAGAAACCTTAAATTAGTGAAAAATGTACAATCACCGAAAGAGTTAGACGCATACGAAACCATGTATACAACATGTCAGTTTAAACAGTTTCAGTATAAATATCTCATTATAAGAGCAATCCGAACGCGATTTAGAATGAGTATAAGAAAACTGAGGGCAGTTAGAACCGCCACATTATAGTCAAGAGATAAGCCGCCCTTTCTGCTCCTCCCGCTTCAACCTTTAAATGTTAAAAAGAACTATGTACTTTTTCTTCGATTTTTGATTTCAGTACTTTATTCCAACACCACTTTTGTTAGGTACCCCTATACCTATTTATCACCGTTCTGGAGATATTTCATAATATTTAAAAATGTAATTTGACACTTAAATTACGCTGAATTGTTGTTATGAAACTAACAACTAAAATAAAAAGTTTTTATTTAGAAAATGCATAGTAAGATACTTGGCCATACTAACGTCACAAAAAAGAATGGTTAGTTATTACAGGCTGTTCGGAAATTAATATTCATTTTTGCAATATTGAAAGCACTCGTACACCCTTCTCACGCACACCCGCTCCCCTTGTTTAATATTGTTCCTTCTTTTATGTTTCTCATTCGATTCTTTTCTTTAATTGTTTCCTTTCTATCTCCCACTCTGCTTCCTTCCGATTCCATGCAAGTTTGCTCTCTTTTATTTGTTCCTTTAGCTCTTTTATTTCGTTTTTTAATTCCGCAGTACTTCTAATTAAATCTTCAATTATCTGTTTCATCATTCCCTTCAATGTTTCCTTCACTTGTGTTTCTTCCTTTCCTTCTTTATCTCTTGGGTTTGTACTCGTTTCTTTTCTCTCTTTCCTTTTCTTTTCTGTTTTCCTTTTCTATGTTTTTCTTTTACTCTTACTAAGTATGTCGTCTTTATTCTCTTCTGTTTGCCTCTCTCTCCCGCGTTTCTTGTCAGCGTTCATTCGTCCCAATCAAGACCGGACAATGACTCAATGTCGATCGCGCGGTATACTGTAGCCCTACTCGATTTAAACAACAGCCGGCAAACGACTGCTGGCCGCGTCTAGCCGTTTCTTATCCGCTTGCCTACCGATTTGCTATCCTCAATTTGCACATCACAACTCTGTCCTACTTTTTCCGGTTTACCCTTATAGATATGCTTTTACAGCGATGGCAAAATGCTTGTATATATTGTAACGGGCGCCAACTTTTAAACTGGTGGTTTCGTTAGGGGCTCCACACCTGACACCAATTGTAACGTTTTTCTTTTCTTATAGCGTTGTCGGGGTTTAAAAGAAATAAACCCGAGATACATTTAAATTAACTTGATTTATTTACACACCTAAGAACTAGGTAGCAAATAATACTACGAATTAAATCACTCACTAATTATTATTAAAAACGCTTATTAATTAAATCACTTAATTACTAACGTCTTAATTTATTTGCACCGATATTTACTTCTCACGTACTAATTCGCTCGTATTTATCTCCACTCGCTATCCGCACTATCGCAACTCGTATCGACTGACTGACTGACTCCGGTCAATAACGTCGTCTTATTTATATTTGGCGCCGAGACTACGAGATTCTTCCGGAAACATCTAGGGCGTGCTTCTAGATTGAGAAGAATAATCACGAATCTTCGACCCGGCACTGCCCTCTGTCATTCCTCTTTCGAACCTCGTACGTAGTTCCTTATTCCGCTACGCGAGCGCCATCCAGGAGCGCCTAACGAAACCACCAGTTTAAAAATTGGCACCGGTTACAATATGTACTTATAATTTTACCATTATTAGAAGTTAAAATTTTTGTTATTACTTACTTCTATTGTTATCTTTCTCTTTTTTTTTTCCTTCAATCTATCACCCTAATCTAACACTTGCTGTTTTACTATACTGTTGTATTAAATCACTTGTGAGCTCCTAATATTGGGTTTAATTTTTGGAGCGACTTTCAACACGTCTACACTTCACTATGCACAAAGCAGAACTGATCATAATAATTGACAAGGCTTAAATTTCAAGAATTATATACAGACACATAAGCATAAGAAAAAGCAACAAAAAACAGATTATGAAGAAGAAAAGCAAAGTTTTAATTAATAGATAAAATAAGACAAGATAAAATTAAAGGTTAATAACATGCTTAAAATAAAAAAATAAAATGAAAAGTTATTGAAATGTTTTTAAATAAACACTTTTCAGTTGTACTTGAACATGTTACTAAGCTAGCAACGAAACGTAGTGTCACTAAATAAACGCGTTGATTTTCTCTATGACCTAAACGCCCAAATTACCAGCATTTTTCATTAAGCATTCAAAAGTGATTTCAATGTTAATATCTGAATAATAAAGAGGAAATGTGATTTGTAAAGAATGCAATTCTGCACTGCGAATAGGAAAATTATTTCTCCTCTTCTGGAATTCATCAACATCTACACCACAAATCATCGCACACATCCATTACACATCTGTACAATCAGCCAAATGGCCACGAAAAAGTAATTTCACCAACCGGACGACAACACCCGGCGTCTAGCCTCCAAATAAAAATCGACTCGCCTCTACGAATGTAGGAGAAGCGCCCGGAATTTATGTGGCGCTTCATCTTTCAGGACTGACAGCTCAATCTGTCCGGAACGCTGCCGTTAGTATGTCAAAGAGGCCGTCGGGCGGCATCAACGGGGCAAAGTTGACCCACTCTTCCTTAACCCGTCCGGAACCAGATTCCCTTTTCGATAGAGCATCGTGCGAGTGCCCTTTGCTTTCGTCGGCGACATTCTAGACTATAGAAGAGACGCCACCCCGAAGGGTCGTATATGTAGATGTGTTTCACGAGTTTCAGTAGCCTATTCGTGTTTAGGAAATTATTTTTACGCTGGTGATGCTTTTCTTCACGGATTTTGTATTATTTTGGAAGTTTGCTTATTTATTTTTAAAGTGTTAATAATATTCCAGGAGGAAGAACACTTTTAATGCTACATTTAATAATAATCTCACAAGGATGGTTAATGACAGCCAAAACTTGAGCAATCTCGGTCAAAAATTTTATTCTGTTCCATATGCGACGTTTTGACTATTACAATTCGTCTTTATAGTTAAGTTATACAGTATAATTTATTTAATGAAATAATGGATTGAAGTATGTATGTATGTATATATCACAAAGGTGATATTACACTGCTACCTAAAAGATCTATTGTGTCCCCTGTTCTTGCTGTTTCACAGCTGGCCTTCCAATCCTATTCCTTTCAGAAAGTGTAGGATATCACAAAGCCCCAGCTTAGGTAAGTCTCCCTCTTGGATTTCACGTGCTCCCAGGTGCAACGCCCTTGAGTTGCACAGTGCTACGCAATTTGAGAGGGAATAGATGCCATCTTGTTCCCCAATTTGCTCCAGTCGTTTTGCTCCTACCTTTGTTCCTTCCTTGTGAGGTGCTCTCACTTTAGAAGTGGAAGGGTTCTTATGGAGGTCCTGTTCCAATTCCTGTTCCTTCCTCCATGGTTGATCCCACGAGTAGTTAGGGAAGAAAAGGTCCACCTCCACAGAGCCCCGCATGCAGAAGTAAGGCTAAATACAATGTGTTGCGCCAGGTGCCCCAAGGTTAGACTAGTAGACTGATCTTCTATCCAGCCACGCATCCCATCAGCCTAGTCCGCCACCTTAGGATTTAGGTTTTTGTTGAGGTTGTCTCCTGTCGGTCCGTGCAGTTAAGCCAAGACCCCTCATCCCTTTCGGGACCTGGTTTAACAGTTGGGCTTTCGGTAGCGGAAACTGGCATCGTTGTAGAACCCTGTGTAAGAACTTGGCCACGACACGACAGCTCGGGCCAGCGGAGGGATTGAAGTAACAGCCCACTATCAAAAATTCTTTTTCATTAAAGCGGGCGGTTTCGTCTAAATGAAAGCAACTAGTGATGGGCATAATCGAATGATCGTAAAAGGCATCGTTCGATTATCGCTCATTTTTTTTTAAGTCCTCACTTCCTTTCTTCTGCATAATTTTTCCAAATTCTTAATATAATGACTTTTTTTTTTAAGTTCTCATTTCCTTTTCTATGTATTATTCCTTCCAATTCATCTATATATGCACAATCATCGAACACGATCATTCCAAAAAATTCATAAGCGATTATCAAATCGTTCATAATCGATTATCATTCATATAAATCATTCATGGTCTTTTATCACTCATAATCGAATGATCATTCATAATCAAATAATGCCTTTTCGTCATTCGATTATGCCGATGACTAAGGACAATCCCAGACAAGAATTAATAAAATCAAATATTAAAATTAATTAATTAAAATATTAAAATTTAAAATTGAATTGTACAATAAATATTTTTTTTGTGTAGAACTTGTACGATATAAACATTGAAACACTAACGAACTACACATTAAAATCTATTAGAGTAAACGGAGTCTATTCGAGTTTGGACGCAGCAAATTTAGATTTATGACAAAGTGGACCCTTATTTTAGTCCCTTATTTCCTTACTAATTCACTCACACAGATTCAGAAATGGCTACATATAATTTATTTATAAAATTCGTTAATAAGGCTGTAAGCTTTTTTTTTTGTAGTTTGTACTTTTATATATAGCATGGGAAGGAAATAACTGATAAATCGTAAGCTTTGGAAAACATCTTACAGTGGTCTATCGATTTTAATTTTTATATTGTTACTTCATTTGTGTCTAAAGTTATGACGTCATAGGTATTTTAAATTTACGACAAATTAAACGACAATCTACATTTTTTTATTTATTGATTTGATAGTACTCCTTGTTTGAATTGAACTCTACAAAAATTCTACATTTGAGAAGACAAAAATTCTGAAAAAAGCTCTAAATCTCAAATATTACAATTGTTTATAGGATTAAAATAATTATTCTGTTAAACGAAACCTTAATCATCTCAGAAAAAAAAACTATTTAATTTTCAATCTCATACATTTTTTAGTGTTGCATTTGAAAAGAAAGCTAAAAAATTGGCTTAAAATTCAGATACTGGAATAGAAAAAACCAAATTGTAGTAACCATCAAAAAACTGTAACCATAAAATCAGTCACACATAAACACATAAATAATAGAAATCTTCCGAAGTTACAACAAATGTTCAAAGTAACGACCTGTACCATCTAACAATATCTAAAACTATTATTAAATTCATTTCTTACATTCTTGAAAGCTTCAACTGATATTGATCTAATCTCTTATCAAATTCTTTAAATAAGATCATCTATATTATTTGGTAAATTTAAATTCAATTTTCAATACACTTTGCTTTTTAAATATCTTCATAGAAAAAGATCTAATGGCGTTATATCATGGACCTAGGCTCTACTCTTTAAGTTTTTGAAATATTAGCATTTCTTGCGTGAATTTGCTTAAAATATGCCTAAATTTCAGGTTTCAATTTAATTTATTTTATTCTATTTAATTTTATTTGAAACAGTGCAAACGTTAAAAGTTCAAATATCTGAAAGATGGTATAGTGGTTTAGATAGAGAACTCTAACACAAATTAGTTGCAAATGATACGATAAATTCATTAAACCAATAAAAAATACATCATTCCATTTAAAATAGAAAAATTGATATGAGCACTTGTACACCGAAAGTGTTATAAACTTCAAAATATTTTTTTCTTAAAGAGATCACCGTGTACCATGACTACTATGCAAGTTTCAAAATCAAATTCCTACTGCAGATCCCAAAAAATCTAATTTAAAAGGCAAAAATTAAGTGCAGGTATAGTTTTAACATTTTATACGATGCATATTCTCAAAGTACAATTGTATTTACACGAAGCAGAAGTTATTAAAATCACTACAAAATGTATTACGCATGACACTAACTGCAAAGAATAATTAGAAATAATCAGGTATTTTTACCTAAGATGGGGTTTAAATTCTTACAGTGTGAAGGAGTAAAATATGCTTCTTTTAACTATTTAACTATTAAATTAACAATAGCATAGTCAATAAGCAATAAAATACTCTAAGATGTCTTCATGTCATTTCATAACTTTAATTTTATTATTGATCAAATCAAATCAGCGCAAATCTAGAATGCCTCATAAATTAATGTGTCGGCAACTTTGTTTCCTACCTATCTGGTTCCCTTAATTCCCTTTCATTCCTTGCTTATATAAAGCTGGAAGGCTTTCAGTACGAATTTTTTGCACTTTTTTCAGTAGAACTATTATCACTAATCCATTCTTTGTTTTTTGTATACTTTGTAAAGATCAGCTCTTAGAACACTTCTTGTATGTCATCTTATCTGTACCCCTTCTATTCACAATTATTAATTATAGCATTTGAAGATATAGAAATTATAGAAATTAGTGAACGGTAAAGTAATCAACCTTGTTGGTGTTAGTTGCTTAAATTTAAAAATGGTCATACGTTTTTTTTTTATAATAAATTTACCTCGTATTAAAATCAAACAATCACTACAACATTAATTTAAAATACTGGTACATATAAATTTCCTTTTTGACTCGCTAACGGAATGCCAGTCACTTCGTGTATTTAATTGAAGCACGCTTCACGGTTAATAAGACTTTTGACGTGTAATTAATTTTTCCTATATTGCAATTCCATTACCAGGCACAAAATAGATAAAAAAATCATGTGCTCGAAAATTCAACCCTACCACTGCTGCCGCTTTGCTTTGCTCAGATTTACGTTTCTATTTGGCTTCGTTGCAGAGTTGACACGCATTGTTCGCCGCTGTAATGAAGTTCTTTTGTAGCTATGATTATTTGAGCCTCCTGTTCTACGAAAGCTGTTTATGGAAAACTGAAATGTGTTGTTGGCAGACAACGAGCACCTAGCAAAAAAAAAGTGGGTTGCATTACGTAGAAAGCATTTTTTAATTAAGTCGCTAAAATAATATGCACATTGCAGTACGTGAAAAAAGCATGCTTTGGATGCCTTTTTGTCAACGTTTCTATTTGAAAGTTGTAATTTTTTTATTGCCATTGCAGCTGACACTATTTCCACAAGAGTGGAATATTAACAAAGTTTATCTTTGTATGCAATACTTTAAAATTCGGTAAAAGCATCATCCTACTTTTATGCTGTTCCTATTTTGTGTTTTGTTACACAAAGAGAGCTAGATATTGTTTCTATTTAGCTCATCCTCTTACAAATAATATACAGGTGTCCCAACGAACGAGGTCATTAGATTTTTTTTTGAACTTCTAGTAGGGATTTGAGTCTGAGACTTGCAGAGCAACCATGGCCGGCTATGATCTATTTAAAGAAAATATTTTCAGCGTTATATCACTTTTGGTATACAGGGTGTGTTATCAACTTTCTTATTGCAAATGGAATGGTTATTTTATGGTCATTGCTTGCTGGCATCATTTGTTGGTAGTTGTATTAATGTTTCCTATTCCTAAAGCAATGGTTATTATAATATTTGCAATTTTGTCAAAATTTTAAGATTTAAACTCTTTGCAATAAAATTGAGTACTTCATAGGCTATTAGACATTGAGATACTGATGTGAATGCAAGCACAGAGTCATGGGTATTGACTATGACAAAAGCTTAATATTAATCGATATAAAACCTTGCACTGCAATTCAATGCGGCACTGTAAAATACCACGTTCTATTTAAAAAAAAAAGTTTTTTTTTTTTTTATTTTAAAGATATCCATATTGGACATGAGTTTCTGAACATCCTGTATAGGATATTGCAGTTATCGCTATCGTAGTCAGTACCTACGGCCGTGTACTTGCATTCACATCAGTAATATATCTTAATATCTAATAGCCTATGAGATACTTAATTTTATTGGAAAAGGAAGAGTGCAACTGTCAAAATTTTGACAAAATTGCACATATCTCAAAAATGATTACCTTTAGGAATAGCAAACATTAATACAAACTCAGCACAAATGATGGGAGCAATACACTGGACCCATAAAAATTGAATAATTCCATTTAAATATGTAGGTAATGTAGACCAAAAACGCTGTAAGTCTGAAAATATTTTCATTAAATAGATCATAGCGCGCATGACTATCCTAAGTTTCAAAATCAAATCCTACTGAATTCAAAAAAATTCTAATGGACCCCCAGTCGGTAGGACATCCTGTATAGTTCACAAAATATCATAATGACAGCACTAGAATATTTTACCTGAATCACAAAATTCTATTATGACGTTTTATTTACTTACATATTATTTTTAACGTAAATTATGAGCGTCGATAATCAAACAACTGTGTCAATTAGAAGCCTTCGTCTTATAATAATAATTAGGCTTTGCACGACTGCAAAGTTTATATTAACAATCATAATGACAGTTCATTCCAAGTACACTGTGAAAAAGATTAATAAAGAAGCATTAATACCAAATAAATTATTCTTTTAAACAGTAGCAAGGAATATTTGTTAGGTCCTAAGAGAAAAATTATTTGAAACAAATAGTGATTTAGTTAGGATATTTCTCCCTTATGAAAAAGTAGTATAGCTTTGACTCGAAGTAATCGATATCAGTCGCAAAGTGAAACTTCTTTGTTTGGAATAGTAAAGCATATTTGGTCGAATAACAACAATTAATACTCAAAATAAATATTTATTTGATTGTAAGAAACCAAATTATTTGGAATTAATAAAGCATATCTTTAGTTTAATAATTTGTTTAATTGTCCAAAATAATCTATTTCATTAAGTATACTAGATAAAGACTCCGTTGTTGACCACGATATGGTTTCATCCTCATAGATTTTCCGAAAATATGAAACCACAGATGTCAACAAATTGACCAAAAAAATAATCGCATTCATTGCACGCCATTTGCCCATTGCCCCTTCATATTAGGCGTTGATTTGCATAAACCATGAACCACTCTGTGCAGTGTGGAGGTTGTTTTGATAACAGTTCATAAGAAATGGCAAATAATAGATAAATATTTGATAGCTGTCTACCATGTAGAAAACACTATTGAGAGTTAGTGTAGTGAAATAGAAAAACCGCCATCTTCAACGTAATTCCCGTAGAATATATTTAACGTATTTGCTACTATAGGCCAGAAAACTTTGCTATTGTATGTTTAGAACATCATGACGTGATGATGTTAGTAATACAATTTTGACGCAAATCTACTACTACTTTGTCTGTAACTTTGTATAATATGAACAGTTTCTTAAAAAAAATCGTACTTGATATCATACATCCAATTTTTTTGCTGATAAACTAATTTGTTTGACTAAAAGATACTATTTTAAAGAAATATTTCGCTCGATTCAAATAAAGTAATAACATTAATCTTAAATTACTATGTCTGATTCAAAAAGTTTCTTTTCGTGAAACAACTTTTTTCAAGGATATGCATTTTTTGCGGAAATTTTTCTCAGTGTAACAACGCTGGTACATAAGTATAGTAAATCTAGAACTTTGTCAGGTAGTCCAACATTTTCATTAAAACCGGGTTCAAAATTAAATCCGGAAAAATTGTCCCGTAGAAAATTAACTTCAGGTAGAGATTTTTGATCAAAATATTTCAGATCATTAGCATAAACCAAAGCTAGCCGCGAAATAGATGTTGACACATCGTTAATGCAAATTACAAAGAACGAAGGTCTCAAATTTGAACCAAGCGGAACCCCAGACGAAAGATAAAAACCACGAAACCAATAATTATTATAAAACTAGAAATCGAGCGTTCCCCTAGAACGCGTTCCTTTGAAGGTGGATTAGTACGTCAGTCTATTCACCCTGATAGGTAGTACTTGTAGAATGTAGAATACACCTCTAGATCCTATCTCTTGTCTTATCGCTTAAATGATTTTGGAATAAATGATGATATTGTCAAATCGTAGTTTCCTTTAATATCAATATTTGCCAGTTGTTTTTTCAATATTTTATACAGATCGATGGCTCTACAATTGCCTACAAATATTTTTGTAAGATTATAGGTATTAATTCTCGAAATTTTAAACCTCTTTTTATTTTTCATTTTTTAATTATTCCCTTTTTTCTATTCTTGTTTCTTCTTCTTGTTTCCCTCTTCCATTCCTTCCTCCTAAAACGCGTTCCTCGAAGAGTGTTTTTTTAAGTGGATCCCTTTACCCTTCATACGCTTCAGGTAGTTTTCTCTTTGTTATCCCCTCTGCAGATCGCTAATGAAAATTACAAAGAACAAGGGTCTCAAATTCGAAGCAAGCGGAACTCCTGACGAAAGAAGAAACCATGAAACCAATAATTATTATGAAACACATAGTTGAATCTACCATTCAAATAGACTGTAGCAAATTTGACAGAGCTAAACTAGTACCAAATATGCAGCACAATACCGTGATCTACACAGTGAAATGTACTAGTAAAATGAATGTATATAACATCCACCTATCCCTGCATATTCAGTTCCTGACAAATCTACTGTGTTATATTGACCAGATTAATTGCTTTTAAACGAAACCATGTAGGTTGTTAGAAATTAATGATGTAGTATTACGATTAATAAATGAAATGACGTTTTTATAAACTCAAGCAAAGTGTGGAATAATTGTTCTAACTTTATATTAATGTTTTTGGACCTTTTTTATTAATAGAGTGACTCTCTTCTGTTTCTACGGTGTCGGAAATTTAGGCATTTTATGAGTAAATTGCTTGTTGAAGCTTATTAATTAGCCAATTACACGTGATTAATGCTAGTGGATCTTTATTGATTCAAATGAAACGTAGATTTTAAATTTAATGACGTTTAAACATTTTAAAGTATTTTTCAAGTCATTACAAAGTCAATTTAAAGATTAAAGAAGCGTTAATTATAGCTAAAAATAAGTAAAAATTAATATGAATTATTAAACTAGGGACTGATGACTTTCGTTAATTACATATCGCAACATAATGTTGCTTAGTCAACTGCAGATTACACGTTAAAAAGTTGTATAACACATTTACATTTATGAACAAGCAATATAAAATACAGACTGTAAGGTATTGAAGAGTATGTCTTTCTATATCAGCAATAAAGGTAAAGTAAAAACCATTTTTTTATGAAAATTTATATTTTTGTTAAACTAAATACCAACAGTATTAGTGTCGGCTAAGATAGAAATAATTTCCAATGCATCTGTTTCCTCAACAGGATTTAAAGTTAGAGTCATTATGTTGATTAGTGACCACATAGCGCCACTTAGTATCATTATACAACCGGTTTCGGCGTATAGCTTGCCTTCTTCAGGTGCACAATTAGAAATAATTAAATGTAATTGTCAATCAAAAAACTATAATGGAATATAAACCTTAGTGGGGTACCACAGGCGAACTTTCTTCGACAACCCCAATTATTAACAAACAAGATTACACTATTACACTAGTAGTGTGTGACATTGTTTGTTAATAAGTTTGGTTGTCGGAAAAAAATTCGCCGCACCGCACTAAACTTTACATTTTACCTATGTCTGGATTTGATCTTTCATTTTAGTTATTTAATTTGCTGTTACATTTAATTATTTCAATCTATTAACCTGAAGAAGGCAAATTATATGCCGGAACCCGTAGTGGGATAGATAATTTAAAATGTAGTAAATAAATTACAATTTCGAACCAATTAGGAAATACTTATTTCAACACTTGAAGCATCATTCATTTTACCAAATTATGGGTGAAAGATCAGCATATAAAAAATATTATCAAAATAAATACACCTTTTCTGTTTTTTTTTAAGTTTTCTCTTTAATTAGTAGCCAGAAATCCTTTGGAAGTTCAGCCACTCGTGATGAAATAGCAATGTTTCATTCTCAGTCAGGATAATACATTCCATCAGCGTGTTAATAATATTTTAAATTACTTTGTAAATTACGTTGGAATTAATCAGAAGTTTTATTATTATGTCCGTCTACATCACCCGCTCGTACTAACTTCGGTAACTACATGTACATTTGTGTCTCCAGACGACCTTGTCGCTAGCTCCGTAGGTGAGATGCTTTACAGGCTCGATCCCGAAATATTTCAGTGCGATAAAGGTGGGATAACAACGACAGAGCTACGCGTAAGTTTAAATTACATGGGGACATCTGTGCGGAGAACTAATTCTATTAAATGTCGCAAGCGAATAAACCTTAGCCCTAGCATGAAATCGGGATATACCCAGAAGATGTTACAAACAAGGGAGGTTGTCAGGGGTCCAGGGGTACGAATGATAAATTAGGCAAAATCTGTCTTATAATTACGGTGATTTGGTGATATGGCGCCAAGTCGAAGTGAAAATTAATGATATGAATCTGTAGAATGTTCTAACATAAAATGGTATATGTATTTTTTTAAAATGAATGATATTAATCTCCTCGAGTTAATCTTAATATTTACTATATTTATGATTTGTACGTAGTGGTCTTTAAGGTAGTAACCGACTAAGTACCTGAAAATACCCTTTATATTTTGAATACTGTAGATACTTGGCACATGAACCGCACGGTTACAGGAAAGAGCGTTCAACGGTTTGTGGAATCCATGAAAATGTAAACAACATTTACGAAGCTTTAAATGGTGATATGTATGCCGAACTGACCCTCTTGGACCTGACGAAAGCATTTGGCTCCGTGATCCATGACAGTTTGATAACTAAACTAGAATACTATGGTGTCAGGGGGCTTCCTCTCAACTTAATTAAATCTATTTATCCCATAGACAACAACCCACCGAATGGAAAAACTCACGTAAGTTATGGTGTCCCACAAGGTTCAATTCTTGGTCCGTTGCTCTTCCTAATCTATATGAACGATCTCCCGTCCAACATGCCTTTACGCCGACGACACGTCCTTGGTAATAGAAGCAACAGATCCGGAAACCTTGGAACTAAAAGCCAAAAGTGCAAAAAAAGTGCTGAAAATTTGATTTACTGCCAATAAACTGAAAATGAACGTTGAAAAGACACAAACTTTACTTCTTATCACTAAAAATTCAGGTCAGTCGTTTACAGTAAAACTTCTAGGCCTCATTGTATACTCATCGCTGAGGTGGCATCAGCATGTGGATATCCTAATGAGTAGGCTTTCAAGTGCACTCTACGTCATCAGAAGAATCAACCATATCGCAAATCGCAAAGCAACGCAAACAGCGTACTTTCGACATTTCCACTCACTGTTGTGTACGGGATCCTGTATTTGGGGGTGAATCGGCCGAAGCACGCAAAATCTTTGTTCTACAAAAAAAGAGCAGTAAGATATTTATCCATGTGCTTAATGAGCGATTTTTGCACTCGATTATATCGAATGAATTATATATCGTTCATTAGCTTACAGAGAGCTCGGAACTCGGCAGAGCAAAGATTCCGAAAACTAATAGACACTCCATGTGTCTATACAATACCTGTGTACATAGTACGTCATTGAGCGAATGAATGATTAAGGGACGTTGTATATAAACTTTTTATGCGATAAATAGTCCGAAATGTTTTGTGAAACATGCGGCTGAAAAGGTATAAAGCCGATCTACCAGCAAAAAATTATGTGCGATTCTATTCATTGCTCACTCAAGTATTACATATGTATTATACAAACGCGTATTTTGGAATCTTTGCCTTGCTGATTTCCGAATACTAGAACAGCTAATGAATCGGTCATTTAATGTAACCGAGTGCAAAAATCGCCCGCTAAGCACATCACCAGAACATAGTTTAAAAAGGAAAATTTACTTACCGTTCCATCCATATACATTCTGTTCTGCATCTCATACGTGCATCAGCCTAAGAAGAACTTCACATTGAATGGAGACACAGATCTATATTACACCAGATCGCGTGATTACGTGAGAGTCCCGTACCACAGACTGAGCTGCTCTCAAAAGGTAATCAACTACTGTTTCTTCTACAGTTACTATTTTACTTAGTTGTATTTTAAAACTAATTAATATTATAAGAAAAAGGATATAAAATGTAGCAGCAGACAGCCAGACGATGTCCAGGTGATGTAGGAAATCTCTGCTTTTGGCAAGTCCTTCAGGGCATTTTCCTTCAGAATATGCCATTCAGGAAGAAAGATCGTCAGCAGTGATATACCTACACATCGAAAATGAATATTAGAATTTGAATTAGTATACTATTACAATAAATATTGACAGATCAAATTTGGATCCAAGTTCAATTCAATTGAACATTCTTATTATTTTTACAGTGTATTTATGTAATTTAAATTTAGTTTAATGATGTTTGTATATGCATTGGCAGTCCAATTGCTTTGATATGTCAACAGAAAAACATGGAAAATTGCTGGAAATTCTGTTTCATAACAATTCTATGTGTGTAAATGGTTGCCTACTTTTTGTGTACAGTAATTAATTTTAAGATTGTTAATTTTACATAGTAATAAGTGTTTAAAAATGTATTTTTCTCATGATCTAATGACGCCTACCTTTATCATATTTCAATTGTAAGGTGATTCCAGAATTTTGCAATTATTATTTATTTTCATTTCGTTTAAACATTCGACAGTCCATTCGGTCACATGGACATTCTCATGTATTAAACAATGCACATTCCCCTCATTTCGGTTAAATTAACGGACGTTATGCGACAGTTGGACCCCATGACGAAGACAATCGCTTTCAAGTCAGTTAAAACATTTTCAATTCGAACGATTGAACAGTCGAACTTTATTAGAGACAGACGTGTCTCAATTTGTTCTTGTAAAATTTAACTGCTATTTCGATAAAATCCAATGTTATTCCAAATTACAACCTTAAAATAATTGTTATTGGTTAAACAAATTTCATCACATAAATATTATCCAAATTACCTACTACTTTTCGGTAATTTTCCTTCAATGACGATTTTCCCGAGTATGTTCCTGTCCTGATCGAGCCATCCTCCGTGATCTGAAGTACCTACGATGTACCAGGGCCCTTATCCGACACCCGAACAGTCCAGACCACACCGATGTCCGCAGAATTCGTCCTTGTAGAAGGTATTCCTCGTCAAATCTACCTAAAAATAAACGTATTATTTCAATTCTAATCTAAATTTAATTATACTTATAAGAAATTTCATTTTAATCCGTTCAGCAAAATTTAGGGTTAGAAATTTGTTTGTATCATAGATAAACGGTTTGCAGTTACTTGGGGAAATGTGCATAGTGGTAGTATTATAGTTTGATATGTATTTAAGATACGAACCAATATCCAGTAATTTTACCATGAAGGTTGGCCATTCTGTTTCACACGTCTTTTTAAGCCTAGCTTAACTCCCGTTCGAACGTTCAGAAAGCGCGGGAATTTTAGAATTTAATTTAAACGTATTTACGTTCTTGATATTGAATTCATATTGCAAAAAGGGGAATTACTAATAAAACGTTGGTGTTATTAATTAAGCGGACTCACGTACTTACCTTGAGATAATAACAATATCCTTAGATTTATATCTGATCCTACACATTTCGATTTTTTTTTTATTAAATAAAATCACTTTTATTCGCACTTAAATGTTTTCATTTCACATGAGAGATTGATTACCATCGAGGCACAACATTATCGTGCCTACGATATCATCTAAACTGGTCATTAACATGTAAATTGAAGGAGAGAACATTTTTGACAACAGTCTTGTACGCTTGTTTCATACGTACTAAAATATAACAGGGGTAACTAGCTATTCGTTATTTTTTTGATGTCAACGCGCTTCTATCGGAATTTCTCGCCCTGCATGCCATCTGGCTGGTGAGAGAGCACACTTCTAATGCAAAATTAATAAATATAGATGACACTGGGATGTTGAAAATTTGATTTTTACTAATTTAATTAATGTATTTCTTTTAAAATTATTTTTTTTAATCCGGGCTGTAGCTACTTCTGTAGTCGCTACAAAAACATATTATCATTTGAGTTTTTCTGTAATGTTTTTATTAGAAACACAAGAATTTATTATTATTATTATTATTAAAATGATATTATTATTAAAGGGAATACCTTTCTGAGCCTATATTTATATAAACATAACTACAACTTCCTTTAAAAGAAGTCCCTAGGGCCAAAGAGGATATAGGAATCATATGCCTTATCCCTACGTAAAGAAAGCACAAAAAAAAGGTCACCAACGCCAAAACAACCTTAATATACAACAGCTTGACACGCCAATATAAGCTGGCTTTCATCGAGACAAGATTCCCGAACGGCCCTTAGGGGTTTTGTCGCACAGTGCCAAGTATAAATTGAAATTATCATAATCCGACGTGGAAAAGGGAGGATTTCACGGTTCCTCGAGAATTCCCAAATTCTCGCCTCGATCCCACGAAAGCCCGGATACGAAATACGGCCGACGCGATTTTTGGCGGAGGCGGCGGTTCTTGCGGCATCCTCGATACCGCCACGTAGTCCCGCTTGTTCCGAACGGCGCGGCGGTCGAACCCTTTACTAACCCCGCCGCTCGGCACACTGGCTCCTCTATTATTTGTATTGTCCGAGGTCGCTGCGAGCCCAACGCTCCGTCACTTCATTATCGCCCTTTATTCGGTTATCGTAGCCGTTTGCGCTGCTCCGTTTGGCCGGGAATTCGTTAAATAGTTTGCTTAGTGACGTGCGTTGTGGTCGCGCGACGCCGGTTGATACCCGCACACGAATTGCGATACAGGTACCCTGTGCGCTGCTGCGGCGGTTTTTGTCTGCTCGCTTTTGGGAACAAAGGAATTATTTGGGGATTATCCTAGCGGTAAAAATGTTTGAAGTACAAAGGAAAGCAGCAACAGGCTTGTGCAAACATTTTCTGTATATTTCATTTTAAATAGCCAGCCAGTTCATTTTAACTACCAAAAAAAAATAGTACCTAAAATAGTATATTGTTTAGTTAAGAGTAAATGACATCAGCTGACACCCTCCACAGTCGCCAACCACACCCCTCCCCACTTCGTTTAAATATATTGTTGTAATACATACATAAGATGAACCACCAACCATAGTAGATGTAATTATTATTTTATGTACACACCTGTTTGTAAGTCCAGTATATAAATGGGTTTATTCGCATCGTAGTCGTGGTAATTAAATATATAAATTTATCGTCCGGTAACTGTACGATATTCCAGTATCCTAGGTTTCGACTTTACTTCACAGGGATGGTGATTCAATGTAATTCGTATCAAATAAATGAGTTGAAGTCCATGAAAATGGAGAGTTATTGATAAAAAATAAAACCCTTCTTTAAAAAAAAACTGTTTTATTTTTCGTCACGTCAAATCTATTAAATCATATTTCTGTAATATATCCAACATCGAAGGGGCTCTTCTTTATATACATTGTTGTATTTTGCCGTGTTTACGTTTTACACGTTTTTTTTTCTATGCACTAGCAGTACAAATAAATCTATCTATCTAACTACCTGTGTTAATTGATGTATCTATCATCGGCCTAAAAATATATGGAAGCAGTGTCAAGATTTTACAACATTAGCAGAAATTTGCTGTATTAACATACCTTTGGTATTTTTCTTTTGTGGAATTATACATGTCTCTGCTGTATTGAATATATTGATACACTTTGTATGCTGTGAAGGACCTTTTTCCCTGGATTTTTCTGATATCGACGTTGTTCTCCTGATGTGGATCCTTTCTGCAACATCTTTGGTTTGTCATTGCGAGGGAACTCCACTCTGAAGTATGTTTGGGTGCATGCAAGCTGATGTTCGAGGTATTTCGTTAAATTTAAACATTATTTCTGTGTAAATAAGTATTTAACATTTCGAACATTTTGAGGTTACTCTGTATATTTGTAAGTGACAGTTGATATTTTAATATGCATAGGTTGATAGACATAGATGGTTGGTGGTTCTTTCTCTTATGATAGTTTGATATTCAAAGATTATTTTGAGCATTTAAAAAATCAAAAATATACTGGATAGTATATGCGTATAGCCACCTCGGCAACGTACCCACAACTGATGAAAAGATAAATATAAACTAGTCATTGGTTAGAAAGATGGGAGATTACTAGTGCGCATGCGGTGAAGTCTATATATATCAGGTATATTCATACGTACATAACCATCTAGCGAAGTGGGATTGTATTTGTGAATATCATTCAACATATAAAAATAGGTATCTGTAAAGAAAATGCAGATTTAATTAATAAGTTTATTTATTTAAAAAAGATAGCTAGGAAATCTATTATATAAAGTCACAATAATATAGACCTGCAAAACTGACTTCCACTAGTACGACATATGTGCATTATGTGTCATTGATTAGATTAGGTTTGAAGTGGCCCACGGACCAGTTTCACTTTTCCAGATCTATTTGATTCCTTTTCTCCTAGAAGACCCTCTCTAACTTTGCCTATCATCCTTGAGAATGCCCTCATTATGTAGCTGCTAGCTGTGGGATTTTCTACACTCATTAATGTAATCCTTGTCGTCACCAAGCTGTCACATTGGCACAGCACATGAAATGGTGTTTCTTCCCTCCCTTGGCAGAATTTGCAAATAGCATTATCTACCAGGCCTATGTTATACATGTGCCTACTTAGATAATGACCAGTTAGCATTTACTCTCATTTGGACAGTCTTTCTTTGCTCAGTAGATCTAGCTATTTAGTTAGCTCAACGGATAAAAATAAAAAGGGCGCAAAAGAACAATTAAACTCAAGGTTACCCTCGCGAATTAAAACTTGCATTTAACCACGAAAAGTAAATAGTGGGTGAAAGAAACCTGACTTTCTCAAATACCCCAAAAATTGAAAAGGTTTAAACAAAAATAAAAACAGAATTTTGAATGACGTTAAATAACAATCAGAAAATTTTATTATATAAAAAAAAGGAAAAAACATTAAATACAAATTGCAGAAAAAAAAAACCATGAACATAAGGCTCTGGCCGAAATCAAAAACTGCATTAGACTCTAAAATTACAAAAGGACAATACTAAATCCACTAACAAAGCAAAAAACAAATTTGTTCAAGAAGATAATCCTTTTTATATCAATTCAATCCACGTGGTTTCAAAATTAAAACAAACTAAATTAAACGTGGACAAAACAAGTGAATTTACAACAGAAAAATTTAAATACAAGCACAATGCTTCAATTCACCCAACCCGATTTGATTAATAACTAAATACAAATCAGCAAAATAAAAAAAACGAAAAATTAACTCTTTAAACTAATATATCTTCCCGAACAAAAATAATAAATGATCTTATATCTAAATTGTGTACACAACAATACAACAACAATTAATATCAACCGAGTTCCTTGATGGACGAAATAAAATCAATTTACGCGAATTCAAATCTCTAAATCATAAGTATTAACAAAATGACAGCAATGAATTCAAAAACACAAGTACTTACGCCAGCATCTGTCAAGGAACTCCCCTCACAAGGTTAAACAGTCGTATACATATAACAACAGCTGTGTGCAAAGAAACTGCGCACAGACCATCGAAGAAAACTTCTAAGAAGGACATGACCTACATGAGCAAATGCAGAACATATTAAAGAGTGAAATTAATTTAAAACAACTGAACATTTAATAAATTATTATTTATAAATTAATCAATAATTAAATCTTATTTAAAAATTAACATTAATTTCTAAGAAAATTTGCTCGAAACATTGACAAAGGCAAATCGGATTAAACAAGAAAACATCTGTCCAACTTAAAAAAAAAAACTCTCGCGAACACAAGGTGTCCACAGCAGTATGTATGATATTGAAGGTATGAATGAAACTTATAGCAGAGCCAACTTTTTACAAAAGCATAAATAACAACATTGTTGTTACAGCCAGATAAATATTAGTTTAGATAAAGTCATGATATTTTTCTGGATAGAATTTAGAAAAATGGAATAATAAACAGAGTGTTCCATTTACAAAAAGTATGAATACGCATATCCGTTAATGCGTATTCATACTTTTTGAACGCCCTATGCATCATTGGTAGACACAAAATAAAGCTGCATTTAAAGAATCATTCTTCGTTGGAACAGCCTATACGCACCTTAAGTGAGTACCCTTGAAATAAATTTACCTCAGAATTTGTATTTAAAGGGAATTCGAAAATTTGATTGTAAGTTGTAGAGTTTTTACTATTCACTAGTTATTATTTATACCTCCTATAGTTTCACTAGATGAAAAAAATAAGAAAAAGGAAGATCGATCTACACTGCAACTTCATTCTCCTCTAAACGCCAGAAATCTTTCGACGATTTTCTCCCCCCTCACGGCAATCGCGCAATAATATCCGATTTAATTAAAGTCCCCGACGAGATCGATAATAAATTTAACGTTTCGATTTTATTGCGCCTCTTCCGGAGCCCACCGCCTCTCATTTCGCTAACCCGACATCTGTTTCCTCGTTCGAGAAACATTATTTCCGAAGTCATACGAAAATAGCTGTAGTTAAATGAATTCTATTTACGTCGCAGGCGGCCGCTGAATGCGCGACCCAGTACCTTTGTCACGAGGAAATGATGTAGGTACTGTGCGCGGATGTAGGCGCCACCCGTTGGATATTGACATCGATTAGGGAGTCTAGGTGAGACTCCGCGTCGTTCGCATGCATTTTCAACGTAGAATCGTCTAGGAAAATGTTGTACGTGTATGCACGGTTTCGAAGGAACGATATTTTTAAAAAATGTGTGGAAGTAGAACAGCCTAAATATTTAGATATTATGGAATAAGTAGTAACAAAACCAGAAAATATGTTCTTTCCAATCCTTTTATTAATAAAATATTATTTTTACTATTTATTCCATAATACCACCAATCCAAAACTTCCAATAACTAGATTTAGATATTAGTTTGTTTGGGGTTTTTAAATATAAAAACTATAAATTATTGTAGATTTGCCGCATTCCCCATTCTTTTTTTTGTATGTAGATTATCTCTATCTCTACCTAAATAACCACATTGTAATTAAAAATAGATATATTGTAACTTATATAAGTTATGCAGCAGCTAGATTATGCAGTATTAAGTTTTATACATTTTTGTAGCAATTTGTTGTTCTACATTGAGGAATAGAGCTGGTACTGAAAGAGCCAGTCTTAAGTAATACATCCTGTACATTCGTCATAAAATTGTTTTAATAGACGAACATTCAGGGTTATCAGTGGTTATAATTTGAAAAAACGAAACTTAACAATGCCAGGCAAATCATGAGGTTATTCGCGAGTAGTTAACCATTTGATGTCCTTCAATCTACTACTGGTTAGAACTAGCGGCAGACCAAGTGAATGATGCCATTGTGGCATTCATACATGGAACACTGCCCAGAAAGGACAAAACGTTGCAAAGGCGTCAAAACAGTGTGGTGAAATAGGAACCTAAGAGAATCTAAGAGCCGAGCGTCGTAGGGCCGTTTCAAGAAAACCAAATCCAATCACAGCTGAAATAAATTGACGTAGTACAATGAAGAAATCCGTAAGGCAAAAGGAGAGAAACTCATGGAGAAAGATTCTGCGAAAAGTTGAATCAAACTCCCGCATGTTCACGAATTCATAAAGTTCTAGCCAAGGATGGTAGTGTTGCGACTAAAGTGGATTTCATCGAAGGAACTGATAGAACTTACACAAGCACTCGTAAAGAGGGCATTGAAGAACTGTGAACGCTTATTTTTCGTCTGCGAAAATACTGACGGGTGCTTGTAAGCCGGCTGTAGCAGATCGAGCGTCAGCTAGGTCAAAACAAATAAACTGGAAACTGGTCGCAGAAATCACAAAAATCCATGAGATTCAAGTGGGCGATAAGCAGAACTTCACCTTTCAAATCTGCAGGCACAGATGGAATATGTCCTGCCTTACTTCAGAAGGGGATAGATATACTAACCATATCCCGTAAAAATCTTCAGAGCACATATAGTCTGGGAATATCTTGCAACGACATAGTGAAATATCAATAAGCCTATCCCCCTTTTTATTCAAAACTCTTAAAAGGTTGGTAGATAGGTACAGAAGAGATACTGCGCTGAGAAAATAGCCACTCAGTGACAGGCAATATGTGTTCAACAACCTCAACAGGTTAATTAAAAGTCAATAGAAGACTAAGAGATAATCATGACAACTTTCCTTATTATTGAAGGAGCCTTTAACAATGCTACCACAAATTCAATTATCGAGGCTTTACGGAGAAAAATTGCGCCGAAGCTTCTGCAGTGGCTAAGAACCAACCTGGAAAGAAGGATAATTACATCCACAATTGATGAGGTTACCATCGAAACGGAGCGGGATGGGGTAACCGCAGGGTGGAGGTTTTTTTAATCTCCCTTGGCTGTGGGCAAAACGAACTCATCGTAGTGGTTACCTAACCCGAACTGGCCGAAAAGTAATAAAACGCTCTAAGAGGTTGTCAAATGGTTGCTAACGGAGCGACTATCAATTAACGCTCAGAAAGCACAGGTTGTCACGTTTACAAAAAAAAGAACACTAGAAGACCTACAAACACTAGTGATGGGAAGTGAAAGAATTCCATATGTCAAAAAAGTGAATACCTTGGGGTATGATTTGATCAAAGACTTACATGGAACTCACATATCTAGAATACAACCAACAAAGCCACTATCGCCCTAGGTAAGTACAGGAGACAGGAATTTGGTCCTTAGCCCCAAGATGTCTCTGTGGTTATACACACAAGGATAATTAGCCCCATGATAACGCACGGAGCAGTAGTATAGTGGCCAAAGCTGCAGCAGAGGCGGCCAAAACGCTAAGTGGCGTACAAAGACGTGGGTGCGATGAGATCATGAGACCACCGCAATAGAAGTAATTCTAAACCTGCTGCCTCTACATATTTACCTACAAAGAACTATCAGGTCTACAGCACATAGACTTATGCATAGTCAAGCACTGATAAGTGAATCGCACAGCGCGACTATTAAAAACTATTAGATGACTTAAAGAAGCACTCCTTTTGGGGAAGCCATGTGATGTAATGGTTCAAAAATTCAAACCAGATAGAAAATATCAGGTTATAATACCAGATAAGAAGGACCAGAAGACAGGCACTCCAGTGAGAGCGAACTCGAACTGGCATAGAGACAGCTCTAAAATGGACTACAGCGTCGAAGCTGGTATATATACAAAGAAGCCTAACAAGGCTGCTACGGTAAATCTCAGCAAAGACACAACGTGTTCTAGAGAAAAGTTGCTGCAATTCATCACTGTGTCAGAGAAATAGAAAGATAGACCTAGCTAGGTAAGGGCGTCGCTATTTTTTCTAACAGTTAATCCACGCTTAAAGCGATTAGTTCAACAATGTGAATTAAAGTGATT
>RXPK01004265.1:0-16738 GCA_004143645.1 Protaetia brevitarsis
GTTTAGTGCGCATGAGCGAATTTAAATCCACAAGAAATCCGTGAACTTTCTGGATTAATCCAAACTGTCACTGACTACAATTTGATACTGTGCAACACCAAATGTTAAAATTACCCATCCACCGTACCGAATACGAAATTGTTGCACTGCGAACGCACAGCTGTGTATTAGCGCATGCGGTCGTTCAGTTGTGGATAGTTTGATTGCACAGCGAACAAACTAAATACTAATATGTAAACAAAAAAAACCATTAAGCTAAAGATAAGTAACGCGCTGCTATTGGCAGTTATCCTAATAAATTTCAAGTAATTTAATACTAGCTTTGTTGCGTCGGAGATCCAGAGAATCGATGTTAAACTGTTTAAAAGAGAGCATGACTGAAACCTTGAGGAGGATATATAGTTTGGTTGTCTGAAATACAAATACTTAAAGAATCGGGCGTTGAACTTGCTCGAGAAGGTAATATAAAATTATATATGGGAGACCAGATAACAGAAGCATACTCAAGTCTGGATCGAACAAAAGCGAATAGAGGGTCATAAACACAATCGGTAGAGAAAAAGTCTAGAGGTTCTAATTATAAAGCCAAGCATTTTAAGAAGCGTCGCTAAAATGCCAAGAGTGATCAGCAAACGACAGTTTACAATCAAAAATCACCCCGAGATCCTTAGTAGTGATATTTCTCTCTAAAACAGTGTTGTTGTAGTAATAGTATGCGCAATAGGTTTAAGTTTCCGCGGAAAAAGTCATTACCATTACACTTGCTGACGTTCATGTTTAACTTATTAGCAGTGCAAACCATTCACTTACAGTATCAATCTGATTCGGAGATAAACACAGTCATGAGAACATTTCAATAGTAGTAAATATTTAATGTCGTCAGCAAAAGAAGCTTCTGGCAAGAACAAAATCATACAAATATCGTTAATGAAAATAAGAATAAAGTGGAACCAGATTAGTGCCGTTGAGGAACTCCAAGAAGTAGGGCAGAACAGGAAGAGTTGTAGCCCATATATACCATAATTCTTTCTATCTTTCAGATAAGACGTAACAGGTAACAAGTTGAGTTGAAAACAAAAGCATCCACTTATGTAAGAGGGAGATCATGGTCAAATACGATCGAAAGCTTTGGTGAATCCGATAAATAACATCGGTTTGTCCTTGTTGTCAATGTTGTTCGATATGAATTGAGTAAATTCAGCTAAGTTGGTAACAGTCAGCGTTTACTAACAAAGCATGTTGGTTAATGCTTATAAGTGATGTATTGAAGGATAGATACAGAGTAAATGCACTTTTCAAAAACTTTTGCAAA
This sequence comes from Protaetia brevitarsis, assembly GCA_004143645.1. Lineage (NCBI taxonomy): Eukaryota > Metazoa > Arthropoda > Insecta > Coleoptera > Scarabaeidae > Protaetia > Protaetia brevitarsis. The sequence continues at coordinate 1,313 of RXPK01004265.1, forward strand.
ATTATGATAATAGTGATTGGACGATAATTAGCAATACCTGTTTATACCTTTCTCGTAGACAGGTCTAAACGCGTAGTTTTCCAAATATCAGGAAAAAAGCAGTACAAACGGTGAGATTGAAGATGTACACAATGGTACAGCAAAGACGTAACCGCAATCTTTAACAGAAAGGAGAGGTAATTGATCAGTGCCCATAGTAAAATTGTCTTTAGGCTCCTTATAGCGGAAATAATATTATCCTCATTAATATAGCCAATATAATACATGCGTTGTTAAATTAAAAGCTGATACAATAGACAAAGAATTATTAGATAAAGGTAGAATAAGATTTAAATAATCACAGAAATCGTCAACATAGTTTCGGGTTTATCAGAAATCACCATTAACATTATTTTTGACAGAGGAATCCTTATCTTTATTTATTGTATGCGCAAAGTTCCACAGTTCTTTTGGGGTACGTCTGCATGAGTTCTAAAATACGTCAAAGTAATTGGTGTATAAAAATTTTAGAGTAATTTTTTAGTTTCTTTACGCAATTGTTTAAATTTGTATAATACTGCAGTGATACCACTGTTTTTATACCGACGGTCTGTACGATCTTTCTTCTTAAGTTTCGGAGACATGCTGATAAGTGTACCATGGGCGATACGGATTGAGGCAGTTAGTCTTGTCAGTGGTACGTATCTGCTTAATATGACTGTAAATAATATATTATAGAATGCTTCACACGCATCATCAAGCAATACAAAATTTGTGTAATTCCGACAATCAGTATTAAAGAGAGCGGCATATAAACTGTTAAAATCGGCCTTTCTATAAATTATAATGCCTTTACATATTATTGCCATGAAGCAAAGGCAGCGGTCTGTTGAAGGACAACAAACTTAAGTGCTGATGATCAGATCTTCTTTAACAATGGCGAAGTCCTCTTTCGACAGTATGATTAGCAGTATTTAGTTAATATTAGTCAAGCATCGATTATTAGTAATTTAAGATAGTGTTAACCTGATTAAGGTTACTGAAGTTCAGAAAAGTATGTATCGATTGACTTTTTCTGTCATTTGTCGGGTTACAAAAATAGGAATTTAAGTAGCCGTACAAGGACGTGATCATGAACAAGAACTCTCAAACAGACTAAAAAATATAAACTATCAGCCGAAACATCTGGAGGAATGTATACTACAAATATATGTTTTCTTAAGGTTAAATATTTTAAAAGTTAAAAAGTTATTCCGGGTGGCTAGTTTTGAAATGAGAGCCGTGTATTATTTGCTAGAATAGAAAACAGAAGTCAAGATCCGAATATATTCATTACGAGTCATAGCTTTCTTGCCTTCGCATTTTTAATTTTAAACAATCGCCTCTCCGCGTTGAACCGATTTCTCAACCTTCCAACTGTTCCGACTACTTTTTAAAAATACCTCAATCCGATCATTCCCATAACACGAACGCGCGTAGCACATACATACGTACGGATATACATAATTTCTCTAAAACACCTCCACGGCAACGGCAGACTTACAACAGCTTCTGCTGCCTCGCCGCTTCTCCTGCTGGTAACGATGATGAGTTGGCTGTTTATTTTTCCAGAGCACGGCCGTCGAGCATCTGATACTTGTCAGTGACGAGTTGTGGAACGCACGCTACCGTAAGAGAGAAGAGAGAACAGGGGAAAAAAAAGAAGGCAGAAGACGTTCTGCTTGGTTCTTTTATCAGAAGTTTTTGATTGATGTTCAAGAAGCTACCGTTTTGTTTAACAGTTATTTCGTACGAACGGCCATACCGCGTTCAGGTGTAAGCGGAATTAGGTATCGCTGTCTCCGGGTATAATGTTCTTTGACGGTAAAAGTTTATTTCGAAAACGTCGATCTGGTGTACGTCGTGATTTTGTCGGATAAATTGGAGGTAAATCTCGGAAGGTGAGTAATTGCTTCCGTGGTAACAGCGCTAAAGTATGAAACTAAATGGAAAAGGTTCGCAGAATTGCAATAATACGCTTATATCTTATAAAATTGCATTCTGTCCTATATTTTTGAGTACTCTCTCATGTTAATTAATTGGTAATAAGTAGTGAGACGAAGCGAAGTACTCTGGTACAACGTTAAGATCAAGGGAAACGGTGGACAAGTGTCAATATTCCGGGGATTGATACCAGCAAGAATCAAAAAACTCCTTTTCTTTGTCTCTAAAACTTTCGAAATAAATTTATTTCATCATCAGTAGAATAAAATCAGAGTATATATATTGCTATGATATCTAAGGTATGGAATCTATTTGAAAGGCATTTACAACAAGGTTCTGAACTAAAGGAACAAGTAATTCAAAAGTGAGGCGTGTACTCAGTTGCCTACTCTACAGGCGAATTATGAATTTGTTAAAGATAGTTATTTAAAATGGACAACATTAGCATTAGATGCTAAATATTGCCTTTATGTAATCTAAACTGTATTTTATATGTTAATTCAAACTGACCTGGTATCTTTTTTATATGTGGGTATATTTTTCCTCGGAGAGATTTTTCTTTCCTCGGAATGTTTTGTTTTTAACGGCGCATTCCCCTCAAACTAGAGAAAATAACGGTATTTTAATGTCGGTTAGCAATATCTTTCAAAATTTAGGGTGGCCGACCTGCACCGATAACAATTGAAGGCTGTTAACTAAAATATTTGGTTTGAATCCTCATTCGGTTGGTGGCTACCAGAGACGACGGTTGTCTTAATTTTCCTATAACGTTTTATGCCATAATTTAAACAAAAATTATCAAAGTTCCAAGAAGTATTACCTAAAAAAGTATCGATACAACTCCTGTATATGTCATCCTTATCGAATACCTGCATTTTGCCAAGAAAATATCCTATACAATTTTCCTACGAAGAGCTCTCGACCAGATTGCCTTTCCATGCCATTCATCGTGTCCTTTTCAAGTTAGTATTCCATAGAATTACCACACCTAAAACAGAGAGGAATTATTTCAGTTTCCATTGAAATTTAAACAGAAACTTATATTTTTATAATTTATTTCACTATACGATAATTTGGGGTTAGCTTTTGACCACCCATATCTCGAAAACGGTTGAGAATTGGACCTAAGCTGGCTGGAAGTGTTTTGCTAATTTTGATACAAGGAATAACCCTATGAAGTTATGCAACTCAACGGGGAGACACTCTGTATATATAAATTGACGTTCTCGGTCACTCCGCCTGCTTTTCTCCGAGCGAGGATTACTTGAAGGACGTTTCGGTGGCATCTCAGCTACCTCTTTCTGCTTCTTATCACTATTGGCGTTCGAAGACTAGTTGACATGGTTGCCGGCTACCATGTGCTATTGGTTCAGGTGACTGACCAATTACTTCTGGTATCTGTTGTTCTTGTAGTGGATGACCGACGACCATTTGGTTTGTAACGGATGTACTGTTTTGTGCAAGACTGGTAGGTTTACGAATATACTGATGTTGCAAGGCACTCTTCTAAGCGACAGGTAAATGTAGCGCATCATCCCGTTTATTTTATTGAACGATGTTTTTCCACCCTCAAACACATTAAAAGTTTTCTGAGAAGTACAATGTCAGAAGATCGACTGAACGCATTTTTACAACAAAGTAATAGACGTTTTTCCCAGCATGACAAATAGAAGAATGGATTTTATGTACAAAAAAATAGGCAAGTTTTTACTTTGTGCTCACCCTCTTTTATAACCCACGAGCCGCCACTGGCAAATGTTATTATTTCTTTTCCATCATGTTTTATTAATAAAGTACATTTATGTTTTTTTTTTAATTTATCACATTTCAAACATTATATTTCGAAAACCGCTCATTTTAGATATGGTATGATATACAAAATTGTTCAGAATTTACCGTACAATTCAAACATGGCGTAATACACAGGATGTTGCATTAAAGAAAACAATGATGGCTGCATATGTTCTTCTTTAGACAGCCTGCATACAATTTATTCTTCTTATCTTATGTCAAAAAATTCGCAACTGCAAATACTGAGCAATATGTCCAAGCATTTTTCTGCAAAATATCGTTCCTTTAATTATTAATGCACTCACATCAACCAGTATTTTTTCATTTTTCATAAGGAAGAAATATGCTTTTCTTAGGACCTAGTAAGTGTTTGTCACTATTTAAAAGAATAATTTCTTTGGATTAATGTATATTTCTGTGTAATGACAAATTATAAGATTCTTGAATGGTGTATTGTTGCTATCCATCGCCCTTTGCTTTGCTTTATTGCAGCTTAGAACAATTCCTAAAAGAAAAGTTTACCACCATCAAACTGTATAATCTGAGTTAAAATTCAAATAAATGTAGATACAGGAAAATAAAAAGAAAACTATTGAAGGAAACCTATACCACAGTTTTTATTTCCAAATTACATTCTTAGTCGCACATTTAATCAACCTTTTCTTGTCCAGCAGAAGCATGTCATCCATTCTGTAAAGGCAAAAGAAAAAGAAGAGATAAAGAAAGAAAGAGATAGAGAAACCGGAGACGTTTAAGTTTACGATGAAAACCGGCGATGCTTTATTACATGACATATTTCGTTTAATGATCGAATAGGTGTCTAGCGTTTTGATCTGTTTACTTTATCCCAGCAATTACGGCTGAGGTCGTTTATTATTCTGGTCGTAGTGATATTATCATTAAGGCAATAACGTTAAAACGAATATTTAATTAAAACCGTTTGCAACTTTTTTTACGTCTTCCTTTAAAAAAAAAAAAACACTTTTACCTGTGTTAAAGTATTGCATATGACTTTTTAAAGTTCAAAACAGAAGAAAAAAGTCTCCCATTATGAATTGTTTTTTGGATATTCTATACGAAAAAGTTTCTGGAAAACTAATCTATGAAGTGGATGTGGCAATTTTCATCCATACTCTTTTTGAATAATTGCTTTTGCCTTATGCAATGACCGTGTCATATAGGAAAAATGGAAATAGGTAAGTCTTACCGTAAAAACTTCTCAAAATTTTAATTTTTTTTTTCCAAACACTTTCGAGTGTTATTTTTTAAAAAAAATTCTTAGAATTCTTTCTTCAAACCTTTTGTTTTACAGTTTTATGAATTCTTTTGTATTTGCTCATTCCTTAATAGAATGAATAGTGATTGTGGAACAATGAAACACGCACCAAGATGATGTTTATCATTTATTGTAGTGTTAATACAAAGGAATAAAAAATAAAATATAAAATAAAATACGAAATTATTTTTGTTAAACCTCCTTTTGTTACTTTAGTTATGAACATTTCTTTCCCATCACTACAGCTATTGTGGTTTCCAAAATATCGCCACTTCCAACTCTTAGCCTTGCCGCAAATTGAACCAAGCCCAGGGCAGTACAACATAGAAGAGGAAAATCTATGTTTTTGCTGCCCTTCCGTTTCTCATCGTAAATTGAGCACACACTACTATATTGCCACGGAAAGTTCCACTACATATAGAAATATATCGCATTTAAAATGTGTTCATAAATGATAATCAAGTTACTGGAACCTCGTCAGCTTTTTGCGAGCATCGCGCTCGCGAGGGACTGGACGAGGTATTGGCATTCAGGTTATGATCTTTGAACATAAGATATCACCGACTCTAACTCTTAGCCTTGCCGCAAATTGAACCAAACCCAGAAAGACTAGGGCAGTACAACATAGAAGTGGAAAATCTATGTTTTTGCTGCCCTTCCATTTCTCATCGTAAATTGAGCACACACTACTATATTGCCACGGAAGGTTCCACTACATATAGAAATATATCGCATTTAAAATGTGTTCATAAATGATAATCAAGTTACCGGAACCTCGTCAGCTTTTTGCTAGCATCGCGCTCGCCAGGGACTGGACGAGATATTGGCATTCAGGTTATGATCTCTGAAGATAAGATATCACCGGCTCTAACTCTTAGCTTTGCCGCAAATTGAACCAAGCCCAGAAAGCCTAGGGCAGTACAACATAGAAGAGGAGAAACTATGTTTTTGCTGTCCTTCGTTTCTCATCGTAAATTCAGCACACTACTATATTGCCACAGAAATTTCCACTACATATAGAAATAAATTCTGTTTAAGGTAGAGATAAAGATGTGTTCAGAAATGACAATCAGGTTACCGGAACCTCGTCAGTTTTTTGCGAGCATCGCGCTCGCGAGGGACTGGAGGAGATATTGGCATTCAGGTTATGATCTCTGAAGATAAGATATTACCGGCTCTAACTCTTAGCCTTGCCGCAAATTGAACCAAGCCCAGAAAGCCTAGGGCAGTACAACATAGGTACAAGAGGAAAATCTATGTTTTTGGTATTCATTTATATATATTACAATTTAAGTTAAGAAGCAAGTAATTCTAAACCCCCAACCCTTAAGGCGAAGGGTCACGACAATATCATCTGTGAGGTGTTTATAATTTTATTTCGTCTAAAACTGACCCAGATAATGATATATAAATATTAACTTTAAAGCATAAATTCTTGACCATGTATATAATATTTAATTTCTTTTTCAAATCAATGATTTTTATTTATAATTTACACTTTTTACACTTATATTTATATACTTGAAAAAGCTTTGCAATAAAGCGAAACGTTGTAGTACTCATTCATGTTCTCAATATTTACGATCTAAAAATCAAGAGAAAAAGAAATTAAATATAAATATTAACGTTTCTTTGTGAACTTGGTCAAAAAAACCAAAAGAAAATAAACAAAAATATTTAAAATATTGAACAAAACTAGTTTGGAAATTTACTGAAAACATGTTACGTTTGAACGACCACAAATTTATCAAAATTTGTAATTGAATTTGATACAATTAGCTTATAAATATTTATAGCAATAAAAAATTGTAATTTACTTTTTTCATATGCTACTAGCTACTACCAAATGTCAATATTTTGAATGTTATTTGAGTTATAAAATATCATTCATTTTAACTGTCTATTAAATGCATATTTACCGTTGATATTTTGATTTAAAATTGTGACATTACATGTTGACGTCGAATGTCTAAACTGTTAAATTATGATTATCTTAATGCTGTTTAGCTCTACTCCGATAAATTATTAAAAAGTTTATTATATTTATTATTATAAATTATTGTAAGTACTGATAAATAAAAAATCAGAGGCTAAAAAAATTAAAGGCACTCATTCGAAAATTATCATTATTTTCTTTTTTTGAGAAGTGTTTTTTTTAGTTTGGTTTAAGATGCCAACTAGGTTTTTTGTTAAATCAAACTGTATACGTTTAGCTTTACTATATACATTTTTTTCGGTTTTTTTTTTCTGTATAGTGGAACGTGAATAAAAAAAAAATAAAATCTCTTTGAATGATCTTAGTAGGAGCAATTTTTTATTGGATATTTTAGGATTAAAATTATTTGAATGTATATATTAACTGTAAAATGTATTAAATGATAACATAGTTTACAATGAATAAGATGTTTTTAAATATGCAATTTTCCACTATAATTTCAGAAGCACACAGAGGTACAACAGTATTTGAGCCTGCATACGATAATAAAACGACTGACAAAATATTGTCATCTGACGTAAGTGCTGTTGCCGTCTGCCGCACGTGTTGTTGCCGTCCGCCGCATGCTTCGGAAATTTATCTTGATATTCCAACTTTTTTAGAATTTTTTTTCAAAAAAAAGCAGTTTCACATGAGCATGCTAGGAATTTTGCTAAATTGAAATTCTGACACGCAGAGATTTGCATGATTGATGATGGATTTTTACGAAAGGTGTATGTAAATACAACAATTTACAGTGCAGTGTTGTCAAATTTGAGAATTATGATTCGTTTGTTGATCGTAATTAACGAATATCTATGCCATAACGGGAAATAGAATACAAAGACAAACTATTATAGCTGCATATCAATCAACTGCTCCAACTTTTCCGCTGCATCCATCGCCCTAAGCAGAAACAACAACGCCATCTAGTCGAGCATCGGCGCTAAAACATCAACACGTCAATCTATATAGGTTGTTTCAACAACGCTGGAGCGTGGAGCGCCGGACCCGTAGAGGAGGATTCTTCCGAAAATAATCCGTTTTATTGTATGTAATGAAGAGATGTTAAATGACGGATATAAAAGAGCAGATACAGAGGCAACGGCAACAGCAGCGAGGCACCGAACGGCAGTCAAACCTCGGTCCGGATGTCGTAAATCAAGGGGATTTTAGGATAGCAAAAAGTCGGTTAGTGAAGACATTGTTTACGTCTATCAACGGTGGCGGAGGGCGAACGGTGTAGGAAACGGGCATAACGTATGGAGGCGCGTATGGCGCGCGAGGGCACGGCCAGAATAAATGCTCACATCACGTATGTATGTAGTACAAATCATCTACGATTTGCCGTACTCTCGATGATCGTTTTCAGCCTTATTCATTTTTCAATTTGTTCATCAATAAATAAAATTGTACTAAACATTTTCTTAATGCATTAAGACTCATATGTTCTTTGGAAATTTCAAAAATTGTAATTCTTCTATGATACTCATAACATGTCTGATTTTTTTTATATTAAATATAATCCAAAGATTTCGTTAGCTCAAAAATCAATAAATAAATTGAGAAGTAAACAAGCAAGGGGGTTAAAAAAAGGAATTATGGAGGATATTGTAGAGTTCCACCCAAATCCCAACCATCCAACAACAACTGTAGGCGTTCAAGATGACGTTCGACGTATCATTGATGAAATCGAGCAGAGAATACGCGTAAATGTTTTCAAAAAGGCTATAGCCGGATAAACTAATGAAATCGGCTCTTGCATAAATTCGACTAACATTTCTTTCTGAAGTAGCTTTATATAGGGAATTACAATCGAAGCAAGCCACATCAAATAACTCTCTACCTGCTGTGATTTATATAAAATCCCGAAATCTGTCAGTTGTCATTGATGGGGCACAGCAGCTCCCACCATTAAAATTAGGTTATTGTCAAAGTGCAAATTGATAATGAATCGGGTTGTCCATCGTTTCAGAGTTGTGCTGAATTGTAAGTGTTTTGAAGGGAAAGTCACCAGGTTGTCCATCAGTTCTAACCGAAAATGTAGTGGAAGACGTACGTGCTCGTTTGGGTCACAGCCCTGGAAAGCCATTACTGCAACTTGCACAACAAACTGGTAGAAATACACATACTAAATGGTGTTATAAAAAGTAATGTGAATTTTTTTGTACACTGAAAAAAGTATTTTGTAAATTACGTATAAATGCATGGCAATTCGTGACTACGTACTGCTGTGGTTAGACAACCATTTTCGCGAGTGCATTTTAAGTTGCAATAGTTTGCTTGTTTTGGTTGGTTTCTTTGTTAAAACAGATAATTCAGTTTACCAAGAGTTTTTCACAAATTTAATGTTTATTTTGTATAAATTTAGTTAAAGAGTTTATTGCATCATTTTTAATTTATTGTGTGAAGTTTTTTTTTTTAATTTAATCCATTCATTCATATGTCTATTGCATATTGTCGAATTGTAATACGACTGCGTTGTACGATTTTGAGAGAGGGATTTTCGTAAGAAAACCATTAGTATTTTTGTATATCATTGTTGCTATTTTGTAATTCATGTAATATTGAAATTTAATTTGTATAAAAATTTAGTCAATCAAGGATTTCTTTTTGTGATAATTGTTATTATATTGATGTGTACACATTATAGATATAAGATCATTTATTATTTTTTTTGGGAAGATACATTTTAGTTCATTTTAATTTGATACCACGTGGGTTGAAATTTGAGATTTTGGATAATCTTCCTGAACAAACAAAACTTTTGCTTTGCATAGGAAACAGCATTGTCCTAGTTGTAATTTAGAGTCAAGTGCAGTTTTTATTTTAGGCCAGAACCTTCAGTTCACGGTTTTTTCTGCACAATTTGTAATTTTACCCATTTTACAAAATAAATTTGATTGTTAATTAACGTCGTTGGGTTTAAAATTTATATTTATATATATATATTTATATATTATTATTTTTATTAAAACCGTTTCAATTTCTTTTTGTATTTAAGAAAGTCAGATTTCATTCACTCATAACTTTTCGTGGTTAGATTTAAGTTTTAATTCGCGAGGGTAACTCTGAGGTTAATTGTTCTTCTACGTTCTCAAAATTTTTTCCGTTGAGCTAGCTAATTTTATTTTTATTTTTCATTTTAAAATTCATTTAGCATTTTTAATTAATTCAATCAGTACACAATAGTACATATGCGTAAATTACCAAAGTGTTTTATTTTTACAAGATAAATATAAACTTACAATGCTGCTTGTAAATTACCAAATTAAATGCGAAATTCAAAGCATATTGTAATGCTTTAACATGTAAATTTATAAACGTTATGTGAGGTTGCTTAGGTAAACATACAAGTATATCGTAAGTTTAAAAGTATCTTGCAGTTGTATAGAAGGTAAAATTACAAAAGGTAGGTAAGTATACTTTGTAGAATTACAACCAGCAGGATTATTTTTAAATAACACTTAAATATTACATCTCATTTTTTAATGCATGGTGTATACTCTGCATCCTCTGCCACGAATGTCGTATCTCATTTAAGTGTTAATTAAAATTAATCTAAAATTAACGTGTTGCTGTAAACGTGGCAAGATAAATTAATACACTATAAGTCCGGCGTACAGATTTTGAAAGTGATTTTAACTTATGCCAACTCAAGACATTTTCTTAATCAATAATCGGTATTTCCATATTTTATGCTTTTATAACATTCCCTGCAAAATTTACTTATCAGACTGAGGCTGATTGAGTGAATACCTAGAACGGCCGTTGCGTACGACGATTCTAGAAGTTATACCGAATAAGTCACCGCACACGTGTTTAAAAACAAGTACCGATTGTTTGCATTTCCGTTCTTTTTGTATTTTTCAGAAATTATTTGTAAACACGAATCTCAGTTGCATTCGGGCATGTAATATAATGTATTTGACGTATAATTGCGCGCCTAATGTAAAAAAGTAGCTGTATTACTTTTCTTCTTGTAAATTAAATACAATATGGTTGTGAAAATTCAAAATAAATTACATTTCAGTGCAAGTAATAAGTACGTTACATGTGTATGCATGTAAAAGTACAAAAATATTTGAAGTTTTTGCATGTTCAGCTGTGTAAAAAAAGTAATTTTATATCTACTCTTTTCAGTGTATTAGGTTTATCTTATGGATCAGCTCAGAAAGCTGTAAAACGGAAGCTTAATTATTACTGCCACTAGATTTCGAAAAACGTATAGAATATTGCCATTGGCTTAATGCAAATTTAAGGAATGACGATGTTTTAAATCTTACTTTTTTTCTGACGAAGCCTGGTTTAATATAACAGGTGATGTAAATTCTCAAAATATTAGGATTTGATCCGAACAAAATCCTCATGTTATTCGGTAAACCGAATTGCATTGTAAAAATAGCGATATGGGTTGCAATGTCCAGGAGATGTATTATAGGATCGATATTCTTTGAGGATACAATAACAGTAGCCAGATATAGATTGATATAACATGAATTTGTGAAACAATTATTTGATGATGAATTACAGCTAGGCTATTTTCAAAATGACAATGCTACTGCTCGTACAGCAAGAGAAACAAGAGAGTATTTGCAGGAATAACAGAGTTATTGGCTTCGAACGTTGGCTAGATCACCTGATCTTATACCGCTTGACTTTTTTTTTACTTGTTCATCTAAAAAATAAAATTTATCGGAACCGCTTACATAATATGGATCAACTGAAAGAAGCAATAAGAAATGAAATAGAGAATATTACAAATGAGCAATTAATGTTTCTGAAAACATGAAGAGCAAGCATCTACCCTTGCATAAATAATGGTGGTTCTCATTTTGAACACAGCATGTAAGCAGTGCAGGTATGTTAAAGAAACATGTTCCCAATTTTTTAATTTATATTATATTTTTGTCGTAGAGCGTATGGCTATGAAAAACATCCATCCATTATTGTCCATTCAGTATCTCGTATAAATTATGAAGAATGTCTGATATAAATTTAGATATGACATAAATGTGTATTTTCACAACATATTTTGTTTAAATCTTCTATACCTTTAATTAAACCTTGTATTTCTTATCAGAAATATACTGTTTTGAAAAATGTTTATTACGTTATTTTTGCGAAGGAGTTAGTTGAATAAGTCATACCTCAGATACAATTGTTGTCCGGGTTGACATTAGTGTATATTAAGTTGCATACGCACAATTAGACAAAAACCGCACAATGACCGCATGTTACTGTGTTTTATTAACTAACTTCATTCGAAACAGTGGACGTAAATATTGATATAATCTTCGTGGGCAGTCTTATTCGATCTCACGGTATTTCGTTTCAATAATTATGGAAGGTAGTTGCACCCTTGTACTCATTTTTAGAAACATATTCAAGATTACCAAGTATTCAAATTCAATAATTATAGGAACATTGTCATTATATTCCGAAAACGTTCATAAATTAATTAACTGGATCCATTTACTGCCACATCAGTCTACATTATTGTAGAAAATATTGTGAATCAAATGTAATTATTTCTATTTTTTATAGATCCCGAAATGCGAAGTATGTGTGAGCGTTGTTTCATTCATGCCAAAAACATTGATTATCGTTGCCAATTTTAACGATTCTTGGATCACTGGTACAAAAAAAAAACAGTGAATAACCTAAATGCCATTGAAATGTGTATTCTAAACTTCAAGTAATAACTTTTTGAATTGAAAAATTTACGTGTGCATATGAAGGTTGCCAAGTTGCTACAAAGCGGTTGTGAATGGATGACGTATGGATTAAAAAACAGCAGAAGTTTTATTTAAAAAATGCAAACAGGAATAAGTAGAACAAAGATTATTGAAAATAATTAGAAGACTGTGGTCCACTCAGAAAAATAACAAAACGGTTTTTGTTATTTTATTTTGATTTAACTGAATACACATTTAGTGATTTCAGTAAAATCGATTGTAAAATCAATATAAAATTTATATTCAAAATTTTAATGCTGCTGCAACACAAAGATTATATAAAAAAAAACAAAAAAACTGTTGCAGCAAATAATATTTTCTACATAACTATATACTATATAGTATCTCATTAGAATAAAGAAATATGAAAAAAAACTCATAATTTTGTGTACAGCCTGTATAGTTATTTAATTCAGGTCTATATACAGTACTCGTTGCCAAATAGAGTTATTATAATAACGATTTCTGAAATTTGATCAAATAAGCACAACATTGTGTCGTTCCGTGTTTTGTAACACCTGTATATAATAGCTATATAACCGAAGATCGCATAACGCTTCAAGTCTTCATTGAACTTTTCTATTCTCACTGTTTAAAAGTTATTAATATTGATAAACAAATTTTTGGGGGGATTTCAAAGTCAAATTGCGCCCCCTAAAGTTGAAGTGCCGCAGCAACAAAAAGTGTCCTTGCGTAACACTCCATAGGGTCTACAAACTGACGAAGTTTCATTAGAATCCACGATTCCCTTCATTGGGTTTCCTTTTAGTTAATTATACTCACCACTTAACGCAGTTATTGACGCTAGTCAGAGATGTTCCATGCCATGTAACTAGCTGATTTTGCATTGAAAAGTAAAGCCACTAGTCGAGTTGCAACCCTTAGTTCTACCTCCAAACAAGAGGAGCGCTGCTATCGTGTAAGTAGTATTTTTATTTTTTAAACGTTTACGTAGCGTATTTAAGTTGCAGTCCCTACAACTTCGTCGTTTTGTCCTTAACATTAGGCCGACCAATATGGCTGCCCAACTACGTGCGAATTCGGTTACACCGCATTAATTTTCGAATTTTACTGAAAATCGGCAACGCTAAAAGAACATTGATTTTTGTAGTAATAGAATATAACATTAATGTTATTAAAGTTACATCGACGGATCGACGTGAATATGCGAGTTAAAAGCGGATAATTTATTGCTAAACAAGAACATGTCTGCTTGAAAGGAGACGATGATTTTTGGTTTCAATGTTAAAACATATCTGTAAAATGTGTATATAAGTTTGTAGGTAATTAATATTCGTAGGGATTTTATGTACACATTTTCCGTATGTTTTAGCATTAAAAATAAAAACCTTTGTGACTGTCCTTTTTTAAGTTTAAGGCGTATTTTTTTATTCATCGATAGGTGTATTGATTATAGTGTTTTTCTGTTTATATGTTAATTAGATATCGATGAATAAAAGAATGAACCTTACATAGCATATTTTTGTTTCGCCATAAATTATCTCCTATCAATAATAAATAATTTGAAGACTAATAATTACATTTTCAAATTGACGCGGTAAAAAAAAACGCCGTTGGTGTCTGGATACCCAACTAATTCCCAGATGCACAGGATTTCGGCTGAGTTTAATACCTATTCTTACGTGATCTGTGGTTTATATATACTGTGCTAGTACGAACTAAATACTGAAAGTCTGCCAAGTGACGATAATTTTATCTCAATAATTAATTTTTCCTTAAAAAATGCACTGTATGTAGACTTTTGTCATGTAAATAATTTATATTTTTGGGAATATTTTGTTACTTAACCTTTGAAATCGCTTTTACTTTACATTCCTTTAAATCAAGATGTATAGATAATTTAATTGAATTACTTATTGCTTATTTGTATCATTCATACATATAAAACCTTATAATTTAAAGCTGTATATAGACTGAAGTGCTTGACTGTACGAATACAAATCGACTGTTGATCACGATGCTTCCTGTATTTTAGATTTTTGTGTGTTTGAAATATATATTTATTTTAATCAAAATTTTACTTCCATTCCAAATGAAATCTTTTACGTAATGATTAAACGCCCAGTGTCTGTTAAAATGTATTTACTCTGTTAAATACGTAATTAGTCACTTAACGTGACAGATCGAGGCGATGATTCCTTCCTGCATCGATTGTAACGTGAAGAGGAAGTTACGAAACGGTTTTACGCGGGCCATTTATCGCGCGTTTTACCATCATCATATGGCCGTAAACCGGGAAGGCATTACTTTCACGGTATTTCACAGTTTCACGACCTAAAAATAGGTTATCGGCCGCTTGGGTTCATATTCGTTCCGGGTGTATATTTAATAATCGATATTAATTATGAAATAAACTCGCCTATTTATTAGATCTGGATATTAGAATGTAAATGAAAATAGCATGGCGCACGTATCGCGGGCTCCCATAAAAAATTATAATCAGCCCGATCCAATAGCTAATAAAAGACATTTTCCAGTACGCGGGAATGTTGTTTACTTTAATTCCCCCAAAGACGATATAAAGAAAATTCGATTTGTTACGTTTCCAAACTCGCGAAATCTTCGCTATTTTAAATACCTGCTCAAATTCACGTTCGAAAGAATTCCGATGTTTCATCAATGAAATTTAATAATCATTCTTAAGTTAAGAATCGTTGAAAATT
>RXPK01004266.1:0-48706 GCA_004143645.1 Protaetia brevitarsis
AATTCCAAATTATCTTTATCAATGTCGCGAAAGAGTTCCACAGTTTTAATATTTTATTTTGAAAAGATTTTGTTAATTGTATTGTTTGATGAATTTAAGTATTTTAATTATTCAGTTGTACATATTGCGTTCATCAGTATTGTATATTTTGTAGTTTATATTGTAGAATTTTCTTAGACGAATTCTGCGTTGCGAGCGCACGCAATTGTAAATTTTATATATATGCGACCGTGTTTACCCAGAGGCACTCAGTTACTTGAACGATGTTGTGTAAGTACAGTTAAATTTTATTTTCTTTGCTGCCTTTTTGTAAATTCATTTGATTTTAAAAATGTTGTTCGTTTAATTTGAAATTGATCATCCTTCAAGAAACTCTTTAAATAATAATGGTTATTGTAATTTTTGTGTACGCAAGTTAGTTATAAGATCTGTTATTATAATTGTTCTAGAAGGTATTGTTTTTTTTAGTTTTTAGAGTTTAATTTTTCCGTTTCTTAGTTTTCAAATTAGTTTTAATAGTTAATCACCTCGGTTAAGGTGAAAAGAAGCATTGTGCTTGTGTTTAAATTTCAATTTTATTTATACACTTGTTTTCTCCACGTTTGAATTAATTTAGGTTGTTTTAAATTTTGAGACCACGTGGATGTTTTGTGATATAGGATTTTCTTCTAGAACAAATTTACCTCTTTGTTTTGTTAAAGGATTTGAATTGTCCTTTAGTAAATTGTAGATTCATGAGGTTTTGTTTTCGTCCAGGACCATCAGTCCAAGGTTAGATTTTTCCTGCGAAATTGTTATTAAATGTTTTTTTTTTTTTTAATAAAATTTATGATTATTAACGTCATTTATAGTTTCTGTTCTTTTATTTTTGATTACTTACGCCCACATTTTACTTTTCATGATAAGTTCAATTGTGAAAATAACCTTGAGATTATTAGTACTTTTGCGCCCTTTTAAATTTTTATCCGCTGAGCTAGTAAATTTAAATTTTAATTTAATTTTTTTTAAATTCATTTTGCATTTATGCTGGTATCATCAGTACACAGCATGAATTATTGGCAATCCCAACGTGAGGCTCGACGTTATTGTAATTGTAATTAGTAAGATTAGGATCCCTGATTTAGAATTTGTGAGAATTTCTCGTTGCATATTTTATAACAATAATGAATAACGAGTTCAAGTGCGTTTTAATCGCTTATTTCTAAATTTGGGATGATATTGTATATATTAGCAACTTTTTGCTTCTAATTTAATTCTCTTCCGAAATATGTAAAGACATATAGGGTGTTCCATTTAAAACAATATGTAATTTTTATTAATATCTCAGAAAAAAAGCTATTCAATTTTACTTTGTATTCACCACCTTAATAAACACAAAAAGTATAACTACTTAGCTAATTTAATCAATTTCGTAGCTCCAATAATAACTGAGTTAACAATGGTGAACAGTTAACTTTAGACAGCCTACACTTTTTTACACTCCCCTTTTTTTTTAGAAATACTGGCTTTACTCTTACCTTTTCTAGACTTTTGTAAATGACTATAAGCTCAAATCAACATGGCAGATGAAAATTATAGGGATTGAATATTAAAATCATAATTTTTTATACAATCTTCAAATCTTCTCAAATGTCATGTTTTAATGAATTCCCCTCCGGAGTAATATGTTTCAAAATAACTTCCAAAAGGTTTATTTTCTGATTTATGTCTCTAATGCTGTATTTACGTTGAAGGATATATTTATTCCGGTTGTCGTTTATCCAGGATATGTCACGGCAATACTTGTGCGAGCAACCGAGCATAAGGTAATTTAACGCCATACACGTGGTTGAAGGGTCGTACTTTCTGGTAACTATCCTAATTAAGTAAGTTAATAACGTATACGATTGCAGAAGTGAAAGTGTAGGTTCGTAGTAGGTACTCGAAGTCTGTTGCATTTCTATTCCTCGGCGGCTTAGCAATATATATTGTTCCCTTTATTCGGTTATTTATGAGATTGTAGATGACAGACTGGTGCTGTACTGCCTCTGTATAACCATTATTCCCAAACGCTAGCTTGAGTAAACTTCCAGCAACTTTCGGCACGTGTAATGCAGCAGGAGTGCGACCGGCTCTAAACTACGAGTATGGTGTTATGTTGAGGAGAACTTGAAAGTTTACGAGCTGCACTGTTCATTTTCACTTTGTTTTTGCGTTCCCCTGTATTTGTGTGCCAGTGTTCTTGTAGCATTATTGCCTTAAATATGACGAAAGTTTTCGGGTAAAATTTGGGTTATTGGAATTTCCCCAACAGCCAACTTATTCATCATTGTTTCCGGCGAAAGTTTACCTCGTTTTGCGGTCTTTTTCAAATGCGTTCGTTTCAAATTTATAGCCGTTTCGCTAATGTGGAGGTACTCGAAAATAAACTGCGTTTGTTTTTGAACTTGTCATAACAACCTTACGTAGATCATCCGTGTTGCCAGCACCTGCCTGCAAACAACTTCCTTCATCGATCTTACACAACCTGCAATGTTTTGATTTAGAAAAGGTGCATTACTCATTTATATAGAAACCCTTAAGAATCATAATAGTTTCATTACTTTTTTACACGTTTAATGTCTTATATTTTTGACAAGCATTTGCGAACATATAGGTTTAGGTAAATCTACACTCAGCTATATGAAAAGGTTATTTCAACATTTTTTAGTACTGTTAAATGTTATCCAATCATTAAATGATCAAACGAATGCTAAACTAAATACTAAGATTAAAATATCATTTTAAGCGTAAATTTAATATTGAAAGGCATTGTCTACCCATGGCATTGCGAACTATCGGCCAATAGCTCTTAGCTCATGTTTTTATAAAATATTTGAGTTTGCCATGCTTGATAGATTGCTGAGTTATCTCAATAGAAATAACATAATTTCAAATAGGCAGCATTGCTTTAGGCGGAATCACTCTACAATTACGGCCATTTATTCCTTTATAAATCAAATCATAGATTATTTGGATTCTGGTCAATGTCCTGCTGGTATCTTTTTGACGTGGGCATTCGACTATGTTGATCACTAAGTTCTCATAGACAAACTTCATTGTTATGGCGTGAGGGGTGTGATTGTCGGTTGGTTTCAGTCATATTTCTCTGATCGTGTTCAGTATGTTCTTCTTCTTCAACTTCCACTACTTGTATTCCTCTATTTTCCCAACATACCTTGGTGTTCCGCAGGGATCAGTTCTGGGCCCGGTACTATTCCTTCTTTTTATTAATGACATAATCGAAATTATTAAGTTTTCTTTGTTTTTATACGCAGACGATACTAGTGCTATAATTTCTGGAATTGATCCGGCTTAGGTCAATGAGTGTCCGAACGCCCTCTTGGTGAAGCTCGGCTAGTGGTTTAGTTGTAATGGATTTCGTATTAATGCTTCAAAGACATTCTTCATGTTTTTTCTTTAGCCGGCCTGCAGTTTTCTTCTTCTTTCCATAGCTCAGGCTCTTTTTCGATAAACTAGCATGAAATATCAGTCATATCGCAAAATTTCATTGTTGTAACGACATCTTCGATATTTGAGTTTATGATTGCATCATATTCCAAAAATGCCTTTTTAGGACTGTTTTCCGACCTTTTTTTCTTCAGTGCTAAAATCATTTTACTTATTTATTTAAATTTAGTCCTTCAGAAAGATGCCAAAGATGACCCAATACCTTTTTTACGGCGACTTCGGCTGAAACAATATTATTTTTCGAACTTAACCAGTCCTTCAACATTTGTAGGTCATTTGCAGGTGTCATATAAGGCACTGGCACGGTAAACCAGTATTTTGCGTAAAGAAGTACACCAGATGTGCAGAGATTCGTAACAGCCTTAACTTCTTAATTGTAATCTGAAGTTGGTGCTTAAACAGTAACATTTTCAATGCATATACCGCTTTTGTCATCCAACGTGCACGGTGCATTCCAGCAGGGGCTTTAAATGAGATACCGCTTTCAGGAATCCTTCGTAAAAAGATATGATCAAATTAAGAAGCTCCTTGTGATCGTCGCGAGGCTGAAATCGTTGTAATTGATTCAGAGCAAAAGCGGCTAATATCTATCGCGATTATTTAAATGCTACTCCAAGTAGATGGTTTCGGTATCGCAGTCTTGAAGTTTTTAATTGTTTGAAAGCTTTATTTATTTTATCAAACAACGCTGCTAATGCTGTTTACGTAGGTAAAATTGGTACGTGACTAGAACATGGAATTAGTGGAGAATTAAAGAACACTAAATTTAAATTACATCAGATGTTTATCAACACCGTATCAATGCTGCATATAGAAGCACTGATGAAGACAGTATCCTTACTTCACTGTTGTAGTCGGAGCCTACGATGGATATGAGATTGAGAAGCACATGGATTCGAAAACTCCAAAATTCGAAATTAACTAATAAACAAATTAACTTTCATATTGAAGCTGTTTTCATATTTGTATACACATGTAATCTGCATGTTTATATCATGTGTATTAACATCCATCCTTGCATCAGACGTATACATAATTCAATCTTTGTATCTTTTCAACTGCAGCGATTTCGCAGATCTTTTCATGATTAGTATCTCGTATATTGAGTATATTATTTTAACTTTAATTTTAATGCAGGTATCTTTTAATATGCTTCTATGTTATACATACGCATTGAGTTTTTGCATTCTGATATCAATGTAAGTATTTTTGCTTCTCACTACTGGCTCTCATTTTATTTTTAATTGATTTACAGAGGGAGGATCTGTTATGACAGATTAATGTCGAAACTAGTAAACCAAATATATAGAATATTTCACTGATATAATTCAACGCATTCAATGAGATACGTTGTCATCGTATATAGCTTTCATTCGAATATTGGAAATTTGGGCCGCAATGAGGCTGCTGTAACGAACATTAAATTTTAAATCTCTTTAAAACAAAAGTTCTAATGTGCTACGTATAAAAAATAATTTTTCCTCTGCAAATAATTTTTAGTGAGTACAAATAAATATTATATCGCTAAGATTGATGCAAAAGGCTGAATTTACTATTGTGAGAAGATTTTTTTCTACGTTTTCGGTGTGAAGCTTGTCTGTTTTTATTATTAAGCAATTTTTACATAAATGGATGTTAAAAATTTGATTTTCTTTCGATTTTATACGAGTGTCATTGTGTCTATCTCCAAAGGTTTTGGAGATATTCGCGAATTTTCAGTTTTTCATGATAGATACGTATTGCGAAGCGCCAGCCACCTTCCCCTCGCATTTCACCAGGCTTGGGACTAATTAACAAAACAAAATAAGTTTTGTCGTTAGTTTTAATTTTTTGTTGTTAATTTCATCGAATTATTGATAATTAAATAAAGCAATATGTATATATTTTTATGCTTTTTACTAATAATTATTAGTTACCGTACCCAAAAAACAGTACGTGATAGAAAAAAAGTACATAGGTGTTCTTATTAAGCGATTTGTATAGATAAATAAACAGGAAAAATTGAAGTGGGTACTTAATTTTTTTTTTAATTTGTAACGTAGTGTAATCAGTATAAAATAATAAGAAAAAAAGAACCACGTGTCGCCGAAAATCATGTCATGTCCGCTTACGTCTGACTTGAACCAGAACATTCTAAGTTAACGCATGCGCGCCTTGCTTATTTCCTTATCACTTGAAAATTATTATATTTATGTCTGTAATTGCAAGAAATTTTAAGTTTTTCCCAAGATATATTAATATTTTTCTTGGTAATACTACAATGTTAGAGATTTTTTCTAAGAATTAGAAATTTTCTTATAATATTCAAATGAAGTGCTTGTAGTATTGGAAAATATCTAACATTTCAACATTTTTCTTAAGTTTCTGTGTGTTTATCCCTATTTAGCGCAGAAAATTATCAAAAAAAGTGATTTTTAAAAAGATTACCTACATTTTTTAGTGTGTAGTAAAAAATGTTGCACACGATATTGTACTGATAATTCTATATGTGACTTTTTGATGTTTCATATCTCTAAGGGCCGAATTCAGAGACCCGAAATAAGTATCACTCATTCTCATTTTGAGGAAAAGTCTTCCTCATTTTCAAAATTCGTATTTACAAAGGTGTCGAACATAATGAATGACTCACTTGCGACTCGAGTTGAGCACGGAATAAGAATGATGTGAGAAAGAAATTAGAAGTGGATTGAGTGTCCTTATTTGTATAATATATAGATATTCAATGAACACTTGAGAAGTAGATTCGCAATAATATTTTAATTTATGAAACCTGTTAATGTGGATTATGAGTTATGGGAATTTTTCCAGTATTGGCAGGATGAAAATTTTCTAGAGATACCGAGGCAAATACATACATGAAAGTGTGTATATGAGAGGAGAAAAGTGGTGGTTACGTAGTTGAGTTAATAAGGACATGTTTTATATTGTAGAAATACATATATTACGAGATATGGACAATCCATTAGAAATATACAAATACAGAATTAGTGCAGAGATATAGATTCTCGAGACGCACAATACAAGACATTTTATTACCTGTGATTAATGGGCCACAAAGACCTGAAAATGAAACCCGGTTTACCTATACCGCCAATAACAAAGTTGTGTACAGCGTTGCGGTTTTATGCAACCAGTAGTTATCAGTTAGTGCAATGTGATTAGTAACTTATCATACGAAACTGAATAAAAATTTGTAGAAAGTATGTGGTGATTTACTGAAAATCAGTTAACCTATCAGTCATCCAAAATAATAAGAGAAGTGTCAGAGCAATTTGCGCGAAACTTATGCCAAATATAAAATTTCCAGAAACAGAGATAGAAAAATGACAAAACCATGCTGTTTTTTTTCCGAAATGACCGGATTCCGGATTTTCAGGTGCTAGTCATTCTTACCACAGAAGACTTATTTTTCGGAACGGGAGTAGGAGGCAGTTGTGCTAAGTTCTCTTGTTTCAATTTCAATCATCACCTTTGCTTCTTCATTGTCATCGACAACTGGTGAAACTGGTTCTAAGACTTGCTGATCTGTTACTCTATATTCTCCTTCCTTTACTTGTGACAACATCAATGTATCACTATCAACGGTATCTTTGACTTCTATGTCGACGATACTTAAAATATCGTCTAACTCATTTTCCGTTGGAGGTTTATATGGTCACAATAGATAATACAGAAGTTTCACTCCCATCATGTACCCATATCCCTTTTTCAATCAATTCTTGGCGTTCTTTCGGAGTGATTGCGCATTGCTATATTTCTCTACGCAGACTCGTAGCGTTGTATAAGCAACAATAAAAAATAAAATCGTGACTATAGAGAATAATATAGGAGTGAAATTTCTGCTTATTCTTTATTCTGTGGTATTGGTCCGCCTCCTGTACACATTACCTGTTTCTTTTCTCCAGCCAATTTTTTTTGACGGCGTGCTTCAATATTATCCCAACATTTTTTTTTCGCTCTTTGACTTAGTTTACTTTAAACTAGCTATACACCTATACCGCATACTTACGTTTGATTTTTCTGTGAGTTGAATTCTTTACTTAATGCACACCATACCTTTTTTCTTTCTGCCACGCTGGTAAAGTCTGTCCTTTTTGATGCCAAAATGTCCTTATATTTATGCATTTATTCTTTTAAATATACTTACCTACTTTTTCATCCGCTGTCATAAAGGTCCTCTTGCGTTCCATATTAAACACTTATTAGAGATTTCACTATTAAAACTTTATAATTGATGACTATATAAATTCACAATTTAACACACAAAATACGAACAACAAACTCACAATCAGTGTTACAGAGAATAGTTAAACACAAAAACTCAAAACTAAAAACACAGCTCCAGTTGATGAACACGTGCGGCACAACCCTCGCTGCAGCGCTATTTACACACCTACATCATTAATTTCTATGGCGTTTATCCTTATTTCTTGCTCAAGTTAAGAACCCATGTTATATTTTTATGAATACCAAAGTGAGGAAGAAATAAGTAAAAGTATTACTCCTCCTAAAATGAGTAAGATATGCGTTTCAAATTAGATGAGTATTAGCTAACTTGATGTGTTGCCCCTGAATTCGGCCCTAAAACTGTCAATTGTCGTCCCGTTTGCTACGAC
The DNA here is from genome assembly GCA_004143645.1 of Protaetia brevitarsis. Lineage (NCBI taxonomy): Eukaryota > Metazoa > Arthropoda > Insecta > Coleoptera > Scarabaeidae > Protaetia > Protaetia brevitarsis. The sequence continues at coordinate 8,106 of RXPK01004266.1, forward strand.
TTTCTTGCATATTTGCAGCATTGCTAATTTGCTACGTTAACATAATCGTTTAGTACAGACACAACTTTTATATTGAGGAACATGTATATGCTATAAGAAATATTAGTAACACTAAATCATATTTTCTTGTTCCAGGTAAGGATTACTGTATTGGTCAACCGGACGGAGCTCACTAAAAGGTATTTCGCTTTGCATAATTAAAAATATGCGCCGAAATTTATTGAAATATATTAGGTATGTACTCTTATATGCACTGGAAAACTCTTGAATCAAATTTCTTATGCGATACATGGTCTACATTTAATCGAATGACTCTTATACAGAACCGGGGAACGTTATTTAGCTTTTTTGTGTCTAATAATCGTAACTTAACAAAAGACTTATTCATATGTGGCTCGCTTTCATTATAAACACATTATTTCCGTAAAATTCGGCTATAAATTCATTAAATTATTTATATCACGGGTGCGGAAAGTACAAGGATACGGTAAAAACGGCTGTACATTTTCATTTTTTATTCGTTACGGTATACTTTAGCATGGGACACGCATATGCAACTGTTCCGGAGTAAAAGCCGACACATGCATTAGGCTCGTTTTAGAATGTAGTCGGCCGTGCTTTGAGACCATTTTCAGGGATCATTAATTCATCCCCAGTGAATGAACCCTGGTACGCTCGCGTTTCGCTAGCGACCGCCATGCTATGACAATTCGAGATTCTCAGAATAACTTAGCAAATGGTAGAGTTTAATGGAGATGTATTGTACGGTGAGTGCTGTTCTGCAGTTGAAATTAGTAAATGGAAATATATTGAGTATTATATCTTAATAAGTATATAATGGACCTAGTACATGCATAATTGTTATCTTATCCTTGCAGATTTTAATCGTTTAGAGTGGCAGTGGGAGTATAAGGTTGATTATTACTGATCTTCTCATACAGATAACTGTTAAGAATGCCATTTCCACGAATCTGAAACGTATACTTTAAGATTTTGCATAGAGAAAGTAATTTAAACCTGTTATTGTATTTTAAGTCGCTATTAACGATTCCTGAAAAACTGAAAAAGACATCTAGTAGTTGTATGAGTCAGCAGTATTAATCTTCCATTTGTAATTCATGTTTTTCTACCACATAAGTAGAGAGAACAAGGCCTAATTTCAATGTAAATGTAAGGTTCTTTCACAAGGAGAAATGAGTACATTAGGCTTTTATGTGTAAGATGTGCACCTCTTCATCCTTTTGGAACACGCATAAATGCATCTACTTTTATATTCTCCCAGGTTGCTTACAGCAAATTTCGATTTTTAATAGTTTTATTGTTAGACATAGTCGCATATATTTAATTTTCAAGTGTGAATAAGCCCTATCACAAGAACCAATAAAATTCAGGTAAAAACGGTTGCTTGTTAACGGGTAAATTGACTCATTTGTTTTTGTACGTTTAAAGAACGGCTGAAATTAAAACGCCACCAATAATTGCATTTAAATTACTGGAGAGCAACACGCAAGCCATACTGATCTATAGATAAATTAGTTTATTCTTTGTGGAAATTAAATACAACTTGCTTTGCATAATTATTTGAAAAACATCTTACTATTTTAGCAATCTTAACTTCTGTCAGATTGATAGAATATTAAAACATGAATAACTTTGTTAACTGTTAAACCACCCTTTGAAATATGCAGGTAAAGACAATTGTGTAAATCGAGTATTACGTTCAAAGGTTATTTTGCAGTTTAGGCCTTGTGGAAGTTCAGGAGGGGACTAGCGCTTACGTTATTCCTAAAATTCATCGAGAGGGTTACATTAAAATTGTGGATGCTCTCATATCCAGCGTAATAGCTAATTTAGTCATACAAGACATAGAAAATTATGTTACCTAAATCAAAATTAAAATTAAGCCTGATTTCTAAACGATGTATAGATGATTGCATCTTGTGCATACCTGAAAATGGAGTAGAATTTTGAAATCATTTAATAATTATCATCCAATGTTTACGAAAAAAAAATACATTATCAAGTTAACTTTTTAGATTTAACATTAATTCGTAAAGAAAACCATATATTAACAAAATTTTATCAAAACCTTACAGCTTCAATAGATACTTAAATTGCAATTCATGTTAACCAATTTCGATCAAAAGAAGTGTAATTATTTCATTAATAGATACAGATACTTAACAAGTGCAATAAATAGATCTAAGATACTTTCACAGATTAAACAAATTTTAAATATAAGTAACTACCCTGAAACACTAATACAAACAATTTACAAAAAAAATAAAACCAAGTCAAACCAATAATCATGAATCACTACTAAACAGTGTGGTGCATTAATTGTGTAACAAATGGGAGTTTCCTTTATTATATTCAACTGTAAAATAAATGCGGACAAACGTTGGTACTTGACATCTAGGCTGGGCACACTTAGACTATTTTAAAATCAATTACCTTACAGGGCAGACCAAGAAATATGAAAATCGTATAAGAGTAAAGTACCCTCATTTCGAAGAATAACGCACTTTACTTTAAAAAAGAAAAAAATGTATGTTTTTGTATTAATCCCTGTTTAATATTTGTTTTTTAAATATTTAACATAATTACACATCTTAACGTTGGTTTACATATCGTTGCAGCAGAGAAGAAATTTGTGATCGCTTATGAAAAAGTAATCCTAAATATATTTTTCAAATTTGGTGGAATATGAAAGAAATTGTTGAAGAGAGATCTTCTTGTAGTTAGATTAAATAAGTAATAATGTTAAATACTTAAAAAAACTTATTCAGGAGGAAGGAGTTAATAGAAAATTTACGAATTTGTTCTTTTTTAAAGTAGCAGACCGTGATTTTATATTTGGGTACATTTTTAAATTCTGAACAACTAATTTTAATAACATTTTGCTGTATTCTTCGAAATGAGAGTACTTTACTCTTATGCGACTTTTATATTTCTTGGTTTGTCCTGATGTAAGCTAATTGATTTCAAGACCGTTTAAGTGTGCGCAGTCTAGGTGCAAGCATGCATCAACGTTTGCCAGTATTTATTTTACAATTCTCCAAGTAATAAGAAAGTTCCTATTTGTTTGCACTCTTAGTGGATCTCACTGTATATTAAAATTATTAGAGATATTAATAAAATTTTAATTCCGTATAATATAAAAGTTGCTCATAAAAATCGAAAAGTTAAATTTTTATATACAGAACTTAAAGATATCACACCAAAACAAAAACAAGTAAATATACATAGTTTTTACAAAATACTTTGCAAAGATTGCAATAGATTTAAATAGGCCAGACTAAACAACATTTATGAGAACGCCTGAAACAACACTTCAACAACATTACTGCATTAGAAAAAAAAAAACAGAAATGAAAATCATTCTTTTAATAACGAACAAGCGAGTATATTGAATAAAGAGAACAAATACAAAGCGGGACGTATGTCAGAACTAATTTAAATTAAAAAAAAACACAATAATGCTGTAAATGATCGACAAAAAATTGCATACCTATCTAATCTGTATTTTTGAATAAAATATCTGTCCTCTTTATTTCAGTCAACACTGTATATTACTAAATAAAAAATATTTACATTGTATCTATTTAGTAAACAATTTTTTTCTTTCTTCAAATATTCTAAACGCTACCATAAAGTAAATTTTACAGCAAACCAAGTTTAGCATTATCAATATGCCTCAGAGATTTAAAGAGAAATAAGATCCAAATGTAAAAATTACCTAATAATTTAACTATTATTATTTTAATGGAAATGTATTTATGTTGTAACATTCAATTTATAAACATGTAAAATTTATTAATACAATTATGCGAAAAACAATATATTTTAAGATAATAATTTAATTATATTATTACACATTTTAAAACTTTTAAAAGAGATAACTCCATTCTTAAAATTTGCAAACATTCAAAGATGATCAAGATTAATTAATTAATTCTAAAAAGTAAAATTTGATGTTTTTTTTTTATTTATTTACAGTTACAATTAATATAGTGTGAAAAGCGAATAACAATTATCGAATTGATTTTTTTTTTTTTGTAGAACGTGGAAAAAGTTCTAAATTATTTATTTAATACGCAAATAGCAAATAGAAGAAGTGATTAAAAACAAAAGCGGCTTGATTGAGCTTGGTTCCTTTAATTCTATCTGCCAAAATTCTTTCAGCGACGTTTCGACCTAATAGTTAACCTTCCTCAAGCTAATAAAATAACGTTAGACTATATTCAATATTACTTAAATAATAAAAAATTAATAAACGTCTTTTACTAATAAAAATTAAAGTGAACTACCTGTCGAATTTACAATAAAATTCTTATATACAAAGCTAAAAAATTTTTTTAAAACAAGTAGTACTTTCTAAAATTTCATGTGTATCTCCGTGAGGGCGCTCATTTCAACTCTTGAATTCTCAGTGGAAGGTAAAGGATACAACAACACGAATGTGGGTTTGTACGCAAAAAGACGCTGATGACACCTGTTTTTTTTTTTTTAAATTGTCGAACTTGTTTGCCTTCCTTTTGAAAGAGGCAACATTTTATTATGAACTCAAACAAACAAATTGATATTACAAAATAATAATTATTTTGGCGACGGATAATGAAGGTAAATTGTAACAGAACTTGTGTGTGACGCGAAATTCCAAAAATTACAAGGAAGAATCTCTGCGATGCGGTTGTAAATCAACAGACATAATACGTCATTTTTTTCATTATATCCTTCACCTACGTGGATGCGTACGTATATTTTCCAAATCGCAGTAACACAAAAAGAGGGAACACATTATATTTCATCATCCAATATCATCTGACCTATTTCAACGCTCCTGGATATAAATCACCCTTCAACTAATGACGTATTTAGACCTACTATACGTTGCGAAAGGGTCGAGCTCTAATGAAATTCCATAAATCAAGCCAAAGAGTTTGATATATCCTTACCGAAGCCCTCTAAACTCCTGCGCGCCACTTAGGACAATTTTATTAATCCGTTTCACAAAAAGTTGAGTAATTAACTAAATAAATCTCCTTTTATTATACCCAAGTTGGCTTAATTTACTTCGTGATTATTGAATTTACGTCCTATATTATAGGAAGTTAAGACATATTCTTTTTCTTCTGGCTGTTATATTTAAATTTAATAGAAACTGGGCGGCATGTGATGAATATACATAACACTGCGCTTTTAAATGGAAAACAATTCAAATTTTAACTAATTTTTACATGCATAGGCGTGAAGTTGGAAAACAATTTAAAAATTTTAGTTTGAAGTTTTAAAGAACATTTTGAAGGTTGACTAACAATTGCAACTTTGAAAACCAATTTTACTTTTCCCGTTAAACGTTGCTTTGTAATATAGCTTTATTTGTAAAATTAACTCAAAATATTTTAAAACTTAATTACCTAATTTATGAATAATGATGATAACACTATACTGGGATATTTTCAAAATACCGACAACTTAATTACTTCACTTGTCCATATATGGTACATAAAAATGGTAGCAAAAAGGAATACAAAAATTACCATCCGATTTCTATATTACCTATAATAGAGAAAATAATAGAGGATAATAATATGGCTGATTGATTGATTACCTCAACAGGTTCCACATACTGGTTCCTAATCAGCATGGTTTCCAACCTAAAAGAAGTACGGGTGATCTACTTGATAAGTTTGCCAACATGGTGAATGCTAGTTTGGGCGCGAGATTGTACACGGCGTGTGTCCTTGTCGACTACTCGAAAGCTTTTGACCGTTTGGACCACCTAAAGTTGCTTGATCAGTTGTAACTTGCGTGGGGTGATATAATAATGATAATAATTTATCGTCTATTAGACCGAAAGGTATAAGACAAGTCACAAAGAAAGAAACAAACTTAAATTAAGGTTAGATATTAGGTGCACTATGCATGCCTTACAAACGAATTAACTAATTAATAATACATACTTAATCCAAAAGCAAACAGCCAAGTTCTTTGCAAATTTAATTTCATTAGGAAGCGCTTTGTATAATTTTATACCCATATAGTTTAGAGATCGTTTATACGTAGATAAATGATGGAGAGGAACGCAAAGCATTTCTCCATGTCTAGTATAATAACTGATATGAACTATTTGTTATGAAAGTATTTTCATTATATTTAACATAAATTAGAATTTCAAAAATATATAGAGATGGAAGCGTTAAAATATCTAATGTTCTAAATATAGGCCTACAAGAAATTCGCCTATTCGCACCAACTATATTCCTTACAGCCATTTTCTGTAAGACAAAAATTCTATGAATAAATGACGATGCCCCCCAACACAATAACCCATACTTAAGTTTGGATTGAAAATGTGAATAATAAAAAGATAGCAATATTTTCTTTTCTACAACATCTCTCAAACGATATATAGAATAACATATAGGCGACAATTTCGTTTCCAGGTGGGAGATATACGTTTCCCAACATAAACTGTTTTCCAAAAATAATAAGAATTTTGTATGTGCAACTTGTTTAATAGATTTATTATCAACTTGAAGTAAATAACTTTCATTATATTTATTAATCCTAGGTGTAAAATTAATAAACGATGTTTTATTTTTATTAAGATATAATTTATTTTTCGTAAACCATTCCTCAAAGTTGTTTAATTCTTTTTGTAAGTTAATTAGTAAATCCTATCTGTTACTGTCGCAAGTACTATCATCCGCATAAAGTAGCAGTTTACCAGAAGTAGAAACAGTTGGCAAGTCATTAATAAACATTATAAATAGTAAAGGTCCCAGAATTGAGCCCTGTGGGACACCTCTCTTAAGTTTTAACTGATTGGAACTTTGGCCCTTAATATCTACAAATTGTGATCGATCTGAGAGATAAGATTCAAACCATTTATAAATAGTTCCTCGAACACCACATCCCTCCAACTTACGCAAGAGCAGCGAGTGATCCACCATTTCGAAGGTCTTACTCAAGTCCATAAACACACCTGTCCATTTATCCCCACTATTTAAACTATCATAAATAAGGTTAAGTAATTATATAGTAGCTGTGACAGTGGATTTCTTTTTTAAAATACCATGCTGTGATGAATTAAAAAAAAAAAATTTTAAGTAGATATTGCATTAATCTATTTGACATTACTACTTTTTCAAGGAGCTTCGATACAGAGGAAAGCAAAGACACCGGTCTATAACTAGACAGCACATTTGAATCTCCACCTTTAAATACCGGAATAACTCGTGCAGTTTTTAATTACCCTGAAAAACTCCATCACTTATAGATCTATTAACAATGCATGTTAAGGGTTCTATATATAAAACCAATAGTGCTACAGATAACTATAAATTGGAAACTATACTTACTGTGCGCAACTTGCTCAAGTATGACACCCTAATACATGATTATTTTGATGCGGATCTCAAGGGCGAGCTGGACCATCCGTATGGGACAAGGAGCAGGACTGCTGGATCCTATAAAGTGCCATATTCTTATAATAATACCGGAACTATTAAAATATGCCTCCCGAAGAGAGAACATTTCCTATATAACATTCTAAAAACTAAATTAAAAAACTGGCTAATACATAATGCATCATATACGTTTTCAATTAAATTATTTGGAAGATTAAGTACGTGAATTGTTGCGATAAATGCTGGTGTAAGACATATTTACTTTGCCGTGTACAATACAGTGAAAAAATCTTCGTAAATGTTTTGTTTGTGCAGTCAGCTACTGCAGTTCGTTCAATTCTGGGTAGTCCCTTCGGAGTCATATTGATAAGAATACTTCGCATACAAACAAAACTTCTAATTTATAATAAAGTACTTACACTGCACCGATATCATTAGATCATAATTAAATTCAAATGGGCGATGAATCCACTGACAAGGCCTTTGCTCTTAGTGGAAAGTAGAAATAATTAGTTTTTGTTTTGGGTATATATATATTTATTTTGAAATGCTAGTCCTTTCTCTTTTCGACTTATGTCATTATGTTAAGCAATTGTTATTATTATTATTTACACTAATATTGTAACTCAGTAAAAAAAAATCAAAGAAACTATTGACACAAAAAACAATATGGGATACAGTTAGACGAAAGCTATATGACAAAGCGATAATTTCGAATTTAACATCATAAACGTATGAATGTAAGTAGTTTAGTAACACTATCTTTCTTTACATTACCGAGTGCGAAGAAACTGAGAAGGGCATATAAAAGCTGAATTAATACTATCGAATTTGGGGAAGCGAAAGCACTTAGAAACCTAATACGGTTAAATTTTGAGCAAACATAGCGGTTGGAATATAATCTGTGTCGGTTTATTTAGGGTAGTTCAGTGAACGTGCATTCCGACAGTGGAAAAACAGAATTGTACGCACCCTCTGCCTATATTGTATCATTTCAAACAACCCCCATTGTCTGCGGCGATCAATGTTGTAATCTAAACCAACTCATTTGAAAAATATTTGCTTATGGTTAATTTTATTGCAAGTTCGGGGAAATAAAATGCTTAGGTATTTCAAATAAAATACAAAATTTGATTTGCTTTTCTTTTCAACCGCTGCTTGGTGTATGACGTTTCAGGTCTTCAAGATATTTTTTCGTCATTTCGAGGAATTTTCGAAAACATTTATCTTCTTCGATTAAATTTTTCCATTTTTTTCCCTCCCCTAATCGTGTTCTAAATTTTAATTCATTGCATTCCTTGTACCTAAAGATCAATATCACCAAAAATTTTGACAATAGAATTTTAAAATTATCAAACAACCGGTTTAATAAACCTAATTTCCAAATCTTGAAATAAAAACTTATATTAAATGTTTGTTCTGTCCAATTGATAAACAAACTTTTATTTGCCAATAATATTAATACCACCAATGGCTCGAGAGACGTCATAAATTAATATACATGCCAGAATTGCCAGATAGAAGAACGTCCTTAAAACTGACAAACAAAAAATTGTTTTCTGCAATAGCAGCAGCCTAGAAAAACACAAACTATTTAGCAACTTGACAGATAAAAACAACAAATTAGATATGAGAAATGTGGTAGATAAAATAAATTGTAACCAATGCGATTATAATGTATTGGCCAAACATTTCAACAATTAAAAAATACGTATTCAACGCACAGATACGATGTTTCTACAAGAAATTGTTGTACAGATGTATCTATTCATATAGTAGTCATAGTTTTGATTTCCATAAACCTTGTGTTTTGGATGTTGAAAACATTTTTAATAAATCACTTATTTCGCAAGTTGTACATATAAAAAAATAACAACACTGTAATTTTAATACTGACACTTCGGTTTTAAACTAATAATATAATGTAATTTTATTCTATTACAATAAAAAGATATTTACATAATTGTTTAGGGACACATACAAAATTTTATACTGCTTCTGCACTTTGACAGGTTTGTATGTTCGGTTCGTTATTTTGTTACCTTATCATCGTTTCGTTCTTTGCCTTATTATAATTAGTCTTCAACTTTTGCCTGCATTATTTTACACAAATTTAATTTTTTTAATCGCAATTATTTTTCTAATTGTTGCAATTTTAAAATAACTGATACTTACATCTATTATATTGTGTTTTTTGATTCTTTGTATATTTAAATTTTACCTAATATTGGTAAATTTTATATTTTAATTACTTACTGTATCTCTTGCATTGTAAAATGTTTCAGCCTGAAGATAGTGATTGTCATCACCGAAACTGTCCCTTGTAGTAATGAGATAATATACGTTCAAAACTCCGCTCAATTGCCGCTCTTACTTAATATTTCTAACATGTTTAACACAATATATTTCGGTCCGTTATAGACATCCTCAGCCGAAAGTACGACTTGGTACGGCTGTATCATTGCCAATCTTGGGAGTCCAGCAGCAATATACGGTACCGGTTGTTGGTTGGGTGACCATTCGGACAACACTTTTCAATGACTCGGTGTGTTTCGGCATCTTACGCAAGGGCCTTCAAAGCCTGTAGTGCTGAGGTTATTATAGCCATCTTTAGGGGTTTATTTTGTTTTGTTTCAATTCCAGTTAAATAAACAAAGCCAAAGGTATATACTTACAAAAAACGTCAGCTCAGAAACACACTGGATTAAAACAAATGAGCTATAATATAAACTAATTAAAAGCGTTTATAGATCACAAAATCTATTAAATGATATTTGGAGAATTGGAAGTACAAACTAGTGCTGCGAATGGATACCGGTTTTGGATGTGGCGATTAATTGCCTTCAAAGCAGAAACCGTAACCGATTTTTAACTTCGACCTCACCGCTGAAGATGTTCACCGCAGTTGTGAACGAAACGTACGGAAGTAATTCCACAAAACCACGGCTCAACAGCCCGGAAAGACTTTTTACATTCGTTATTTTTATTTATTTATTAGATTGTTCTGTACGTGGAACGCTTTTCATTTTAATTTATTTAATTTTTATTGTTAATTAGAGTGAATATTGCAACTTCAAATTTACCGGAAAACAAAACGACGCTTCTACGAAAATGTATTTTAAATTTTAAAACTTAAATTGCGTGTATTAATCTTGAAATACTTTCCAAGTATTTGTAAGATACACGTGTATATGTGTCTGTAGACAGATATATTATCTAATAACAGTCATTGCCTGCATGGTGACGATTTTTTCAAACTCTATTTTTAAATTGTCGGTCGTTTAATACAGATTTACACACGCCAGACTTAATTACTATTGCATGGCTTTAATTAATTTTCGGATAATTCCCCTAAAAAGTCAATTATTTTTGGATCTGTCCGAATTGACGGGAAATTCTGAAAACACGGTTCGAATTTTAAGCTACCCCTGTCCACCTCCACGCGGGCAGCTAAATATAGACAAAATCCGTATGTACATTTCAGAGCTGTCGAATTTTTTAACGTCTGTGTCACATGTACATGTACGTGTTTAAATTGGGTATACTAATACATAGATCATTTCGCATACCAATCTCCTTAATTTGATAGTAACTAACAACTCAATACGATTCCAAATCTATTTCATTTTAAGATTTGTATTTTTAAACTGTCTAAAAGCCGAGTGCATGCACTCATAAAGAAGGAAACTTATTAACAAATGACCTTACTTATAATACTTAATTAACCTTTAGTTTGTAACATTAAATCTGTGATTGAGTTCATGACATAAACATATACAGGGTTTTTCACTAAAGCGACTAGTCAGATATTTCAAGACTGAACGAAACTCTTCAACTTGAAAAATTTAGGGTTTTCGAATAATTTCGTTCTTACTTTCTTTTTAAAATATTATTATTATTTTTAAACGGAATACCATGGGCGTTATTACGTAGTAGTTCTCGTATCTTTAAGTTGCGGCTCTTGCCATTCATTTCGCCGCGTACCTTGCACCTTGCTACGACCAAGCATATTGAAGGAAGCACTTAATGTTATTCGCTACGATTCATTCATATTACTTGGTTATAAAATAATCCTGAATAGTCATATTCTACCTCTACTAACAATGTTATAGGATATCAGTCATAGCGATTTATCCACAAGTCGATGATGGCACCAAATAGTGATTCATTAAGTATACCTGTTGTGGTGTGCATTGTGCCTTTGATTTTATGTCGATGGCTTTTCGAAACTGCACTAATTAACCGATCCTTATCCATCCATATTGAAATAGTAATTACTAACCTTAAAACAAAATTGTGCACAGGCACACATAAAATCCATTATCAATCTGAATATTTTTATTTATTCAGAAATCTAAACTTAATATATATTTATTTAAATGAACTAAATCTGGTTGGTTAGAACATAAGAGTAAATTCTCTGAAAACACAATATACTCTTAGAACAAAATATAAATATTTTCATTGAAGTATACTTCCTCCAAATGAACATTGCTATTGTTGTAAGGAATAAATCTATGCAATCATAGTGAGAAAGTCTGTAGATTTAAAATAAAATCCCTTGGACATTTGGTATAATGAATTACTATATAAAATTATTAAATATTTTGTACTGAAAACATGAAATATCAAATTGAAATTGCCATAACATTGAAATTTGAAACGAATTTTACCCCACCACTTATTGCACTAACATTTCACAGTCTGTCATTGGTTCGCTCTGTGTTAGGGGGGTTTAGGGAGTTTCGCATATACATATGCTTTACTTGGCGTCACTTTTTGATTGACCAGCGAACACTGTGGTTGTGAGTGTAAGTAAATCTAAATGGATACCTCATCCGTTTCACAGCTACTTAGAGAACGGGGTGGAATGGAGCTGATGCACAGATGCTACCACTAAAATATTCGTAGATAAGTACTGCTGTGTACTGATTGAATTAATTGAAAATGTAAAATGAAAAAAAAAAATTAGCTAGCTCAACGGAAAATATTCTTAAAGAACGCAAAAGAACTAATAACCTCAGAGTTACCCTCGCGAATTAAAACTTGAATGTAACCACGAAAAGTAAATTGTGAGTGAATGAAATCAGATTCTCTTAAATACCCGAAAATTTGTAAAGGTTTTAAAATAAAATAAAAGAACAGAATTTTTAACCCAATGATGCTAATTAACAATCAAATTTATTTTTCAAAATGGGTTAAATTACAACTTGTGCAGAAAAAAAACCCTGAACTGAAGGTTCTGGCCTAAAATAGAAACTGCACTTGACTTTAAATTAAAATAGGACAATGCTATTGCCTATGCAAAGCAAAAGATTTGTTTGTTCAGGAAGATTATCCAAAATACACAACCTTTGAATTACTATCCACGTGGTTTCACAAATTAAAATTCAAAGCGTGGACAATTTTAGAAATTTACAAAAAAAAAGAACTAAATGCAAGAACAATGCTTCTACTCACCCAAACGAGGTGATTGATGAATAAAAATGAATCAGCAAAATTGAATAAACGAAAATTAACTAAAATATAATGAGAGAAAAAAACTAAAAATCTTCCTAAACAAAAAAAAATAATAATTGATCTTATATCTATAAATTGCACTCTTCCATATATTAACAAATATTACACAAAAGATTCCTTGGTTGACTAAATAAAATTAATTCAGAAATGTTAAATTTACTAAATCAAAATGAAATACGAAATGGCAACAAAGATATACAAAAATACGTCTACTCACCTAAATAGTCGAACAAGGAACTCTTTAACAAAACTCTACAATTCTTTTACTTACAAAAACCCTCTCTCAAAATCGTACAACGCAGTCGTATTACAATTCAACAATATTGAATAGAATCCGAATTAAATCAATACAAGCAAACAATAAATAACCAAAATATGCAAGTCAAAATACATTCAGCGGTAACGCGGGTTATTTAACCACAGCAGTACGTACGTGTTATCTAAATTAGTGGGAAGTATCCCGAGAACACCGGTCGCAACGACGGATACGCATAACATCTATACTTCAATCCCGTGAGCACTTCTGGAGTACTCCGATACCCTACCTTCTCCCAAACATTGTGAAACTATAAAGATGACAGTAAATTTATTTAATTACGTAAGTATGAATCGCTCTGTATTTGATTCAACAATAAATAAAAAACGGCTTATTTAAGCAAGTTGTATTAATCACTGTTTATATCATTTTACTTAAAGCGACGTTTCGACAAACATATGTCTTTTTCAAGCTTCGTAAAATTGTAAAAATCGTCACTTATTCATTTTTTTGTAAAAATAAGAAATGAGGTCTTGCGTTCTACTACTATTTTTCACTGAAATGCATTAAAACTTTCACTTTATATCATCCAGGTTGTATGAAAATTAGCGGTATGTTAAACAATTAATAATTTATGAGAAAAAACAGCGGCTATTTTGAGAAATTCAATTTATATTACCTAAATTTTTCAGCGTCCTTTCGATCTTAAGTCTTGTTTCAACTGTTTAATTTCAAACATCAAATTGTTAAACAAATATCAAACATGGTGAAGTTAATTAAATACAGTAGTAAAATCTAGCGTTTAATCACAGTGAAACCGTTTGGAATTGTCAAAAGTGTACATTTAGAAGACAAAATAGCAAATAATTATTATTAACCATGTTTATATTTGCTTAACAAGAGGAAAAGGATTAAATTAATACACTTGAAAAACTTCTTTTTTATCACACTAGGTTTATTTTATGCATTTTACATTATGTAGATTTCGATAACTATGCTATCATCTTCAGGTGTACAAATTAAATTTTAATTATCATATAATATACGTACGTCCTAAATGACAAAAGATGAAAATTACATTACAGAACCTTTATTATTAATGAATTCCAAAATACAGAGTGTGACAGCAGTAACGCCGTGGTCTCTGGTAGTCAAACAGTAACAATTTTTTAAATATTGAATATTAGGATATATGTAGGTAATTTAGATATACAATTTAAAAACAATACGGAATTTATAGTGTGTTCCAAAACTTAGCAGTGTATTAAAGTTATGTTTTTCTTAATGGAACACCCTGTAAATTGCATATTATTTTTAAATTGTAGATCTAAAACGCCTACATATATCCTAATATACAACATTTCAAAAATGGGTACCATTTGACTACCGGAGACCACGGCGTACAGTGGTCAATAACAGGAAAAACCTACAAACTCAAAAAGTAACGCTTTTGAAATTTGAAAACGAACAAAACTATCATTGCGAGTGTTTTCTTTTTTTTCTGAGAAATGGAAAAAATACTTTGCTTCTAGGAACATACTTATCAGGATCTGCATTCAAAATTTTCTCGACTAATGAACTGTATAGCTGTATTTTGTAAAGATTATGTTTCCTGTACACAATTCAAGTATTAATTCAAATGCGTCCAGTTTCCATATCAACGCTCACCGCAGCATCAGGGGCTACGCTTTTATATGTCTATACCCTATTACTTCGAGGGGAATTTAATATGAGGATTAAATTTGCACAAAGCCGTTCATGTTTAATGCGCTTTCAGATTTTCGCAATTCCCCAGAAAGGCTAGAACGGATTTTCCTGCCATGATCTACTATGAAACATCCTTGATAGCGTGAATGTATGTTCATATTGCATATTTCTGTTCGAATAGAAAGGTAGTTAGTATGGGGCATTTTATAAACATTCATAAATATATGATTTTTGAGTCCTGCTGTCTAGAAATAAGTTCATATGCTACAATTATAATAGGGAAAGAATATAGTTATTTTTAGACCTTTATTGGATCATTACACATTTCTAAACGTGTTCCAGGCATACGAGAATGTAGGTCTGCATGTCATGCATAATTGAAGAAGGACCTTTTTCTGTTTCGGGCTGCGCCTACTCACCTAATACGTATTATGGGATTTAAAATGTCCTAATGGAAAAACCAACGATACATTTGAGGCCCATTACATTCCATTAGATGGGAGAAACAAGAAATACTCTTTTAGAAAAATTGCATTTAATTTTTTTATAGGTTATTTTCTTGTCAGTAGTACAATATTTGTACAATTGTGCAGCTGTTTGAGATGGGCTTAATTATACTTGATAGTTGATTGCTATTAAGAATACGAAAAAAAGTTAATGAAATCATGTTAAAATTTTTAATATTTATTGCTTGGGAGTATTACCGGGTACCATATATTTTTTCTGTGGTGGGTGAAATGAATAAACGATTATGGTTCGTTTCTATTTATTTTTAGCTCTTATTAGAAACTGAAGCTATTGACATCGCCTTAACGTAGATCATTAGTAGTATTTTCCATACCAAGTGATAATATAAGATAGTAAGTTCAAATTGTTAGCAAATATTACATCCTGAATTTTATAAAAAATACCAACTAACATTGGTTAATTTTTTTAGTCGTGTAATTACTTGTTATTTATTTTCTCTTATATCGGGTATTTTAATTAATATAGATTTTAGCTCCTACCCAGCTATCCCTTTGGTATTTTTAATGAAATTCAGGATGTAATATTTCATAACAATTTGCACTTACTATCCTATATCTTGCCTTTTGTAGGGCCTGAACCCTTTTGCGGGTTAAGTAGCAGTACAATACTGAAGAAACTAAAAATGGAAATGGAGCAGAGAAGATCCAGTTACTGGGAAAATCTTCAGGGAATGAGGCAAAGTAAAATTCTTCTGGGAACTTATAACCAGAAGAGGTTTACAGAATGCATCAACCTGAGTAAGAACAATGTTCGTATATTACAGGAATACTTTCAGGCCATTGTAGACTGAAAGGACACCTGAGTAAGCTTGAATTGGAAAAAGATGCTGAATACAGATTTTGTGGGGAACAGGATGAAACATCCATCCACCTCCTCTCAAACTGCGTAGCACTGTGCAACTCGAGGGCATTGCACCCTGGGAGCATGTGAAATCGAAGAGGGAAACTTACCTACACTGGGGCCCTCTGACATCCTACACTTTCTAAAAGGAATAGGATTGGGAGGCCAGCTGTAAAGCAGCAAGAAAAGGGGACACAATAGATCTTTTAGGCCGCACGATCTATCGCTGAGTTTAACATCTTTCCTTCTCTTGAGCGCCCAATATTTGGCACCAGCCTGCCAAGGTTTACGAGTACCTTACCCGCCCTCTCTGCTGTTTTGCGAACGTGAACTTCCATTAGGATGCAAACTTCTCCTAGACCCCTCACCACAAACTGCACTAAACTGGACGTACGTTTCGATAGCAAAGCTATCATCATCAGCAGAAACACTGAACTAACACTGAACTACTACTAACACTTCAGGGACTACTCACACAGTTCAGGGACGTTTTCAGGAACATCGCTATAGCAATTATGGGTTTAAAATCCTGATTTCTGTTTAATTCTTGAAACATTCCAAATTGAGTCAATCTTGAAGAGTTTGTTATAAGAGCGTGTATTAGTGGCTACATGTATCTAAACACAACAATTCTTCTACTTAAATATTCACTAGAAATTCTCAATGATTAAATTAAAGGTACGTCTGTTTGTATTATTTAATGTAATAATATAATACAAACTGCAATTTTTTTTTTTATAATTTGAAAATAATATTGTGAAGAAATTATTTTCTTTGTGCATTTAAAGCATGTACAAGGATTTGATTTAGTCATTCAAAATCTTTTTTTTTATATTTTTAAGTGCAATGAACGAGAGATTAAAAGATTTGAATTACTCCAAATATATAATCACGTATAACTGTTTTAATATATTAATTATATTAAAACAACATTATGTATCTTTAATTCGGGTATAGCCAAGAATCTTTGCTATTGTACCTAGATCTCATACGATTGCTTTAAACTAAACATCTTTCACCAAATACCATAAATCCTACAACTGAAATGACATAATTATATAAATCCGTTCAGCTGTTGTAACTTTTGTTTGTTTTTTTATTTCGATGCACTTTAAAAATCTTCAAGAATAGGTCAGACTTCAGACAGACGTCTACTAATACCTACCCATAAGCCATTGTAACATTTTAACGAAATAAATTATAGGATTTTTGTTAAAACTCCCAACTTGTTTTGTATACGGAAACTGTAACAAAACGTAACTGCTTAGCCTAACGCCCCTTTTTAGAAAAAAAATAAAAATAAAACCGTTTTACCCAACTCTGATCACTTAGGAAACACCAGCAAACAACTGCAAGAGACAAAACAATGAAAGCTCAGATAGAACGTATCTAGATATGTGCCAGTGTAAAAAGTATTTCGTCAGCTAAACGAACAATTTTGACAGGAAGTAAAGAAACACCAAAGACACGCAAAGGAAGCTACAAAGGCAACAAAGAGAGAGATGTGCATTGAATGCACGAAGGACAGATATAATGGGAATGTCGCATGCCGAAACATTTTAAGTAGTTGAAAATTCGGTCAAAACATTTTTACTCGCTTTGAAAATAATTCTACAACCGCAACCAAGCGGGTTATGATATTACCCAAACTCTCTTACAAAACGCAATTTCAAACGGCCATTTTAAAGATTTTAGGTTCTCCAGCTTCCACTAAATTTGAATTTACATGGCCTCTATTATTCACTCTCTTTTTAAATAATATTCAGTAGGAGTAAGTATGGATCCATGGTGGCTGTGGCTGAGGTTTTTACTGCTCTCGTGAAGAACAGGCTAGTGAGCTTTTGAATCTTTCCGTAATTGCTTACCTCTCGGTCTACCAAATCAGTAAAGTATTAGCCCGTTTAATATAGGTCTTATCACTGCTTTTATAGCCAATAGATTATACTTGGCTTCAATTCTCATATTTATTTAATTGTTCTGCGATTTGTTATTCGGGCCTGTATATATTTAACTCATCTTTTCAAGATCATTCCAAAGAATGTGACTCCTCCTCGACTGAATTGCACTCTTTCATTGTGTAGAGAGGCCACCAAATTTTCTTCTGCTTTTCCAGGATTCACTTTAATACTTTCCTTTGTACACCACTCCTTTGTTAGTTTCGAAACCTTCTTTATGAATTCCGAGACAATGCCTGCATTTTCCCATTGTAAGTATTGTAATATCATCTGCATAACTTGCTTATTAAATTATTTACAAGCAGTTGGTCTAGTATAAATTGTTTCTGCTACCTGAAGCAATAAATTAGAAAATTATAAATTTTCAGTAAACTAACTCTATTAAAAATATATATCAATAAAAGTCTTTAGTTTTTTTTATAAAAAGCTGCCAGAAAGACGAGCTAAGAAATTACTTTAAAGAAAATTCCCCGTAAGTAGCAACTAGAATTGTTTAAAACAAGAAGATAGAGGGTGTTCAAGCGCTGATTTTACGTGGAATAATATAGTTCGGAAGAAGTAGTCTATCTTGTCAAGAAAATGGCTACAGGAGAATAGCGGCAATCATTTTGCATCAATGCCGCTATAAGGATTATCGTTTCTACCTCATTCTTCTTCTTCGCTTCAGAGGGACGTAGATTTAATAACACCGGAGCAGTTCAGGCAAACGGTAGAAGCGACGGACAACGACAACGACCGACGACAACAACAATAAAATAAAATGTTTTAACGATGTCAAAATAATATCCCTGCCATTTACGGGGAAAATCCGGCGTGTCATTGGTAACTCTCGTATAAAATCTTGGCACTGCAGGAATTTCATCCCGAATTCCTGCAGCCTGGTGAAAAACAGTCGGCGCTCGAGACTCGAGGGAGCTTTTATACTCAGGATTAGGCCCATTTCATCTCCGTACTCGTTCCGTCTTCCTCTTTCGGGCCTCATCTTCTCTCTCATATCGTCACGGAATTCGCGCGTATCTATCTCACTTAGGTGCACACGTTTTTGCTTGGATATTTTTTTGAGTTCCTCCTGGCGTCGTGTACGTTACGTTCTCTCTCTCGCTCTTGGGCGGATGTGCTTTAGACGCAATTCATCTCGACGCCCGTCTCTTTTAAGTACATTTATAAGCGTGTAGGCGCCTCTCCTTTTAACGACGTCGAATCCGTTATTTCCATATCCTGTGGTTACAGGGCTTCATTTTTATATGATCATAGTGCGAATGTATTCCACTATCTCGATATATTCCACGCCTTTTATGTCGATTTTTATTCGGCGTTGTGAGGAATATTGATTTTTAAAGAATCAATTCTTCGTTGTACTTACAGAAGTACACGTTCAAACTGGGAAAGGCCAAACAAAACACTTTAAGTATATTAAAATAATAAAGCTAGCTAATAAATTTCTAGTATTGTCAGGTAGATTACGTTCATAAAATTAGAAACTTTTTGAAATCAATGTACTCTCTTGCTCTAAGCCTCGAACGTAACACTTTCAAAATAAACAAATTTTCCGATTGCTTAAGCAGCACGCGAACTGAATCGGCTCGGAAAAGAACCATCGGCAATTTTTGAAGTTAAAAGGCGCTGCATCAGATCGGGTTGGAAAATTTCAAACCAGTACACGGCTCTTCATTTAATTTCACATATAGCAACAACTTTAGATCGTATAGCTCTAAACTTACCAATCCAAGTCGATCCAGTGTACGTGCTGCTTAACTCTTTGTAGGCAACAAAAAAATTAAAACTCCAGGGAATGGAAAAGTGTACCTGTATGGTTATATATCAGACATGCTAAATCCACTTTTAGTAGTGAGGGTTTCACATGAGAATTATTGAAGACCAACCGAAAAAAAAGATTGCATCTAAAGTTAGTGCTCACTGCAACTTCAAAGACCAATTGTATAAACTGAACTTTTGGCAGTAATAATTAGGCGATTAGCGTTACACACAAGGGTAATTAGGTTAGGTAATTTTTCTTGCTAAAAATCACTTTTTTTATAATTTTCCGTGCTGAATTGGGGTAAATGTACTCAAGGAAAATGTCGAAATGTTAGAAATTTTCCATAACATAAGTGTTTTACGTGAATATTATACGAAAATTTCTGTTTCTTAGAAAGCATCTTTAACATTGTAATATTAAAAGAAAAATATTAATGTCTCTTAAGAAAAACTTAAAATTTCTTTCAATTTGGAAAATTATAGTCATAAATATAGTAATTTTCGATGAGCAAATAAGCACGGCGCGCATGCGCTCACTTAGAATGTTCTGGTCAGACGTAGGCAGAAATTACATGGTGTTCAGCTACACGTGGTTCTGTTTTCTTGTTATTTTAGAACTATTATGCTAATTATTAGAAGATGGTATTAATTCAAAATAGAAAATCTGTTCGTTGTTCTTTTAACGCTTTAAAGTCTGCTACGCACTCTGCTACAATTTGAACATGGAATATCCGAAAGTACTTGCAAACACGTTGGAACTAATTCAGCATTATCTATTAGAAACTCACTTACACACTAAAAAATTTAGGTAATTTTTCTTGGTGAAAATCACTTTTTTGGATAATTTTCCCCATTCAATGGGGGCAAATGTAGAGAACGTTCTGCGTGAATATTTCTGTTTTTTAGAAAAAAAATCTTCGTAATATTACTGAGAACAATATTATCTCTCAGGAAAAACTTAACATTTCTTACAATTTGGAAAATTACAGTTACAAATAATGTATTTTATTCAAATAAATTACCTTAACAACAACAAAAATATTTGTTTGCGTATATGATATCAATACTTACGATTTTCTTAAAAAACTATTTATTTTATATAAAGCCGGTTCAGTTACAGAAAAAGTACTAGTAGATTTACGTCAAAATTGTATTACAAACTTTAAATCATCACGTTGTGATGTTTTAAAGATATACTAGCAAAGTTTTCTGACCTATAGTAGCAAATAAACAGATTCCACAAGTACAGAAATTGCCATGAAGATGGCGGTTCTCCTATTTCACTACACTAACTTTCCATACTCGATATAAGTTTAATACATGGCAAACATAGTTATCAGATATTTATCTATTACTTAGCAGATAAATGTTGCTGAAGAACTGTTATCACAACAGATGCCGAATTACATACGGTGGCCCTTTTGGATTTTTGCAAATTAACCGCCAATGTGGAGAGGCAACGGGTAAATGACGTACAGTGGTTTGGGTAAGCGTTAGAAATTTTCGTATTTTGTTTGTCTTTTATGCATTAAATTCTAATTAAATATACTCTACCAGAGCATTTTCATTTCGACTTATTTTCCTTTTTTATTAGGAACAAAATCAGAAATACTGAACTTTTCTTTGTAATTTTACTTTTAAACAAGTAAAACTTCTATGGGAGTTATCACTACTTTAGAAATTTTACTTGTGGGTATTCCAGACTAGATGAGAAAATCTTGGAAAAGTTACCCACATTTCAAAATTTTACTGTGAATATTCCAGGTTACATGAAAAAAACCTTCGAAAAATGACTAGTGTGTACACTAAAAAATTTTTTGTAAAATTCCTGTACGATTTTGGGGCAATTTTGTGCCCTTAAAACCATACAGGTATTTTACCTTTAGAATATTTCGTAGGTTAAGTCTAAGGAAAGTTAATTAACCCCAATTCTAAAGTGCAAAAGGACGTAGACTTACACATAAACAATCGAAAATCATTCCAAAACTGTCATTTCTTTATTTGTTAAATATACTCTAATATGCTTTGTAGCTTCTTCAATCAAAATATGACTCTTACTTAACATCTTATACATTGCACCAAGATATAGTAACCAAGACATCTGCTGTAAACAATTAATCAAGTAAATTGTATACATTTTCCGTTACTTGAAGAAATAAAAGTAGGCATGCTTATTTTAACACTGTATAATAGATAAGTAATAGACTAGAATTGAAAACGAAAACTAAAGGTAAGGTTGGGAGAAGATACACTAGTAATTTGCAACAGGCGTATTCGGAAAATGCAATCTAATTGATTGGATCGTAATCGAAGATCCTTCAGATTACTGTACAGCTAACGTGGGTGCATTGAATCAAACCCAGACACGTTTGATCTAGCTCCGTTTTCAAACATTAAGATCACGATCAGATAGATCTAACCATACTTTTGGAAAACCCTTAATGTTATACTAACACAATTTCCAAAATTCTAACGTGCATTAATTACCTCGTTGACATAAATCATAACCATCACAAGTAAGCAAGTGTTAGGTTAATTTTCCATCAAAGCATAAGGATCCACTACGAAGTAGTATATTATATTACCTATTATGTACTTACCAAATATGCTTACTAGTTATGGAAAATTCTAATCAAAATTCTAACAAAATTCTAACGTGCATTAATTACCTCGTTGACATAAATCATAACCATCACAAGTAAGCAAGTGTTAGGTTAATTTTCCATCAAAGCATAAGGATCCACTACGAAGTAGTATATTATATTACCTATTATGTACTTACCAAATATGCTTACTAGTTATGGAAAATTCTAATCGATTAGCATTTGTTCCACGTTTGCAGCCATTCCTTTTATAATTAAAATCACACATCACATAAGATACACAACAATCAGACATAAACAGGAATCAACAAGAATGCACTAATAAACATGTGTCGGTAATTCTCGACAGCAAAGCAATGCCCTCTATCGGTTGGTTTCATCGGTAAAGTTCGACGACGAATAAAGCAAGGGGTGGGAAGGGGTTATAAACATTTATTATGGAAAGTGGATATGCGTCGTAGATGCATACTAGATTTTAGTCATAAATATAAAGAGATTTATATTTAATATAATTTCTAGAATCAATTTTCTCAGTGTATATATATATTCGCCATATTGCTTTGCAACGCATTCTTGAGTCGACGCTAAATAGGGTTGTATAATATGTTTGCTAGCGCATTTTTTGCTTTAGTATACCTGTCACGGTAGTTTACATTTATATGGCCAAAATAATTTGTGATATATAATTCTGGCAAATACAAACGGTCTGGACGGCATCGGTTTAATGCATGCATTATTTTTTCTTTATTAATTACATTCACAATAGTTAGATAAATTTGTAATAAGTATGAAGATAAAATTAAAAAAGGCAACAAATATTTTTGTTCGTTTTTAACAATAATACTAGCAATAATAGGTGAAATATCTACTATAAATATACTAATGGAATAAGTAAATTTCTTAAATGTAAAAGTGGAATATTTTACAAATCTTCGTATTTTCTCAATAACTGTCTCAAGCTGAATTTACGACTAGCGCAACCTGCATTTCACATCGTTGAAATATTTTCTCGATTCTGGGTGAGATCTGGAAAGAATTCTTTATAAACAAGTTGGCTTAAATCATAGGGGTTTTGCTTTCATCTAAAGAATTGAAACACTTTTATTTTCTGTTGAGAACTACTATTATTTGTTGACATTAAATGTTATCTTTACATTGTGATTTATTTATTTGTATTAAAATAATTAAAATTAATCTAGTTTATGATATTGAAGATAAAATATTTAATAATAATAGTAAGAATAACTATATTTTTATTTATTGCTATTTGCAGTACATATAATCAAAATAAACTGTCAAACCTGTGTATGTAACAGGTTTGACAGTTATAATTTGTGCACATTACACATTATATATTGAGAAAAAAGATTCTTCTTCGTAAAGAAATACATATATTTAAAATTTGAAAAAAGAAAAATTCACGTAAAGAAACTTTTTTAAAATATAAGTTAACATTAATGTTATTGCATTGTCTGAAACGAACAAACCATTTTTTAAAATAATTTCTTTTATTCAAATAAATTAGCTTAACAGCAAAAAAATATTTGTTTGGATATATGATGTGAAGTGCAATTTTCTTAAAGAAACTATTTATTTCATGAAAAACCAGTAGAGTTACAGACAAAGTAGAAGTATATTTACGTCGAAATGTAATATTTAAATCATCACGTCAAGATGTTCTAAACATATAATAGCAGAGTTTTTTGGTCTATACATAGTAGTAAAATACGTTAAATATATTCTACCAGTAAAGAAATTGCCGTGAAGATGGCGGTTGTTGTATTTCATTACACTAACTGACTATATTCGATATAATATTTTCTGCACGGTAGACGTACACCACGTAGACATATAGCTATCAAAAGAGTAATTTTCAAATGATAAGAAAAAAGCGAATTAGAAAAAATATTTCACGTAAAGCACCTCATTTGAATTAGATATAGTAACTTAAGATTAACCTTCATAAATCCGGGCGGGGCATAATTGTACCTCGTAATATATTATTAAAAAATACAACAAATTGCTATTTTACGAGTTATTTTGAGTTTTTTCCTTGAGATACAACCCTTAAATTGCTCGTGATTTTGCTTTAAATTGCTCTAAAATTAAATGAAAATATATTTGTATAGATCTCAAACTAATCTTTAAGTTTTAAAGTGTTAATATCAACGATGTGTTGTTGATTTGAGTGATAGCGAAGAAAGGGTAAATTGGACGAGTACAATTCATATGCTTTACTTCTGACCAAAACGATGAAAATTTGAGCTGAAGCTAAAGGAAAAGAATCTTACCAAGGTGATTTTGTCTTTTTGGCATTTCTGTTCATAATATACATGTATTTATTATATAATGCCAATAAATTGATATTATTATTAACTATAAAATTACGTCAAAATGTATTCCTTAAATCATCACGTCATGATATTCTAAACATATAATAGCAAAGTTTTCTGGCCTATAGTAGCAAATACATTAAACATATTCTACAACTACAGAAATTGCCGTGAAGATGGCAATTCCCCTGTTTCACTACGCTAACTTTCCATGCTCAATATAAGTTTTCTACATGGCAGGCATAGCTATCAAATATTATCTATTACATGCTATATAAATATTTCTTAGAAACGTGTTATAAATAGTTTTCTGGTTGCATACGGTTGCTCTTGATGTTTGTGAATCAATCCCCGATCTGAAGGGGAAAACGGGCAGCTGGCGTGCAATGGTTCTGCTTTTTTCTTTTTGGTGAATCTGTTAACACTTAACACCTGTAATTTCTTCATATTTACGGAAAATCTATGTTTTGTCTGATTAACCATCTCCATGCATTGCTCTCTGTTAATTAAGTAAGATTTAAATAACTGAAGTAACTGCATTGATAGTTCAACAGTTTCAAGTTTCTTCAATAAAATAGAGTGATCAATTTTGTCAAATGCATTTTGGAAACCTGTGTAGTTTACATCAATTTATCCCTGTTTATCCACAATATCTGAGGCAAACCGGCAAAAACAACTTAAGTTACTGTAGATCGCATAGCCTTAAAATTATGTTGCGTCGGAGATATGTTTTTTTTTGTGATTATAAATGCAATTGCAAAATGTTGTTTCAAAGATTTTGGCAAAATTACAAAGAACAAATGGTAAACTTACAATCTAAAACTACAGAGGTTAGAAGGTTTCGCTGAACAGTGACGGAAATGGAATAAAGAATTATAATTGCTGAACTCTGGCTTAACGGCAATGTTTCATTAACGTGCACTGAAAGGCAGCACGTGAAATTAAGAAATCATTTCCTACTGAAAGTGAGATAAGATATATGCAGTAAAACTCTTTAGTAGTAGAACATTTTAACACTGAAATTATTAATATTGTATCTTGTGATGTTACAAAGTATCCGCCTCTTAGTTTAATTACTTTAAATATATGATAAATCATTTACTGTTAAATTAAATTTCTGTTTATATGAACTGTTTTATGTGAAGCGATATCGAAATAGATTTATAAGATACCTAACCGAAATAGTTAAAAAGTCGAATTATAGTACCTAAACAAAATTACTACTTTTATTATATGGTATGTGTAATTAGTAGTGCTTATTTCACTATTCTTATAAAGAGGTAAAACAACAACAATATTAGCAAAAACAATATTTCGTAAATAGATACTTTGACAACTTTAATTGTTTGGCTAAATACTTCAGGGCATTACAGCTAATCTTTATTCAGAGATATTTCACGGACCGAATATTATCTAGCTTATTGTAAGGTTATGGTAAGTTCTAAATTGGGAATTGAATGTTCCTGTTTTATTCCAATATTTTAATTCAATATCTTTTACGACCGGTTTTTTGCGTAATGCGTAATGCCATTATCAGGTGTTATAATTTTATTGACGTTTTTATACCTAATTACGCCAGAACTAGTCGTAAAAGATATTAAATTAAGAGATTGAAAACAGAACAGGGATTTGTTGCTAATCTTCCACATTACTGTTGAGTGCCTGATAGTCATTCCTTTACTGACGTTCGAGTAAACACTGCAACCTTCTATCAATTGATGACAAAATGTTATGCAGACAGTTAAAACAGGGCCTGTCATATGATCTTCCAGCAAAAAATCTAACTTGCGACGTACTGTATAGACAAAACACACTCAATGAAGAAACCCTACAAACATTGGTATCTTAAATAACGCTAAAATAAAAACTGGTCTGGAACCTATGATACTATCTTTAGTTCACTTTTTCTACATTCTAGACAAATATAATACATTTATTATATTTATATCTTATCCGATATAAAAATAAATTAATGTTAGATAGTCAATGATGAAAAAAATCGTTTTCGTGCGAGGTATGATACACACCAATTCGGTTTACGCAGATATTATTTCTGATATTTATTATCTGGATATTCTTTTACTACGGACATTTTGCGTTTTGTTGCTTTTATATAAATTAATCGTAAAAAATTTGTAGGGATAAATTACAACAGACTTTATAAACAAAATGTTTATTGCGAGACGAGAATTTAATGGTAAATCCCAGACAATTTTAACGTAATTATTTACCTTCCAGGATAATTTTCACAAGTACTTCAACTGTACTTGTCGGGTTAAATTACTTGAAATAAACGAGAACCCCTAGCATTTAGCAATTGAATCCTTTAGTGATCCCGGGCAATGTGTTTTAGAAATGAGATTATAAATGACGCCTGAACCATGATTTCGTTGCGAAAGGCATTTAATTTAGAGATTAGTATACAAACCGGGTAATCTTGCTGCAAATGCAGGGTTTTTTTCAAATAGGAATTACATGGATACGATGACACTACAGAAAACACAGCTGTATTGTATGTTTACGTCTGAATATCTTAGGTGGCATAAAACTACATTAGATCTCTTTGCTTTCAGTATAAATGACGACCATCTTATAACGTACGGAAGTGTTAGGAATTTGATGGTAATTCTGCGCGTAAAACTTTCATTCAGCGGCGGCTGCATGTGGATTTTATAGATTCGTCGAAATGTAACTGAGGCGAGATTTAAACTTCATAGTTTGCGAATTGCTTTATCCCAGGAGATTTATTTTTAGAGATCCCACGTCTTCCTCCGAAGATTTGTGCTGCCGTCAATATTAGAAATAGAGTATTTTATTACATTTTAACCGGGATCGACTACCTTATGTTTAAATTTTATGGGCAAAGTTTGAGAAGAAGACGTACTACCTTATTCCCGTTCGCTCGACAGATTTTGTTACAATCCAAACTTTATAACTGCCTGTAATCTGGCACGAATATTATGGCATCTAGTTAAATTCAATGAAGTAGCAAATTCACAGTTACCTATCTCTCAAGTTATCTCGGCCGCGTTTAGTGAGCTAAGCATTACAGGAAGCAACCATAGAAATATATTTGTAACCACAGTATTACTTGGTTTCTTAGAGACGATATATTAATAGAAAACGCTGTAGGTTAAGATTATTAGCAAATAAAATCTTCCATTTATCATATTAACTTTGTTCGAACAAATTTTATCATGAAAATTTTGTTAATTCAACAAAGTACTTCGTTATTTCAAATAAATAAAGGGTTAAATGAACAAGTAATTTAGTTGAATTAACCAAATATTTCTTTAACTCAATATTTAG
Organism: Protaetia brevitarsis; assembly: GCA_004143645.1. Lineage (NCBI taxonomy): Eukaryota > Metazoa > Arthropoda > Insecta > Coleoptera > Scarabaeidae > Protaetia > Protaetia brevitarsis. Next base: position 36,330 of record RXPK01004266.1, read on the forward strand.
TTAACTTAAATAAAATTTGGTATTACCAAATAAGTCGGTTTTTCAGTGCAGATATCAATTATAGTAAAAAATAATTACCAACGAATTCATTTCTGTCTAAAAATTGATGCTCAAAAATTTTGACCAGATGAAATAAATTGACTCAAAGAAAGAATAATTGCTTCATTTAGAGAATTATGTATGTATATAAATGAGTATTGATGCCTTAAATTATCCTAAAATTGAACATGGTAGGATAACCAGATGAATTAAAGCTAAAGACTTACTAGTTCCTTTACAGGATAATAAATATGGAGGCAGGACTTCCAAGGTACTAATTCCTGTTTGATATAGCCGTCTGTGTAGAATTAAAACCCTAAAAATCATTATCAATATTAAGAGAAAAAATTGTACGGAGAAAATATTTACTGATTCCACCAGTAATTGGTTCACTCAACCACTTTTTATATTTAAATATGCTCAAATCATAGGGTCTATCGACATGTAACTGCTATATTAATTAGGACTTCCATTGTACCATACCAATATTTTACAATCGTGTTTGCCGTGCTAAAAATATTATTATATTACATTAAATTAACTGCAATTTTGTTTAACCTGATATAATTTTTTAATTACGTTTACTTTTTTAATTTAAAAATGGATTGGTTCTTCAGTGTACCATAGGTAGATGAGAGTTCCTGAAAACATTTAATTTTTTAACCACTCAACCAAAACTTAAGTATGTTTTGCGCTATTTCCAAAGTTATTGAAATAATTGTTGCTGTACAACTTTCATAATTTTTTTCCAAATATAATCTTTTGTCGACTTACGAGCATATCTAGCTATATCTACCTAATAAGAGTGTTGATACTGCACTCTGTGATTTTTGTTTTCGGGTGATTGACAGTCTTGCTAAGGGCTTAAATGTTGCAGGTGTATTTATTGACTATTCACGCACCTTTGATACTGTTGACCATTGATTTACCGAGTTTATTGAGAATTACTGGAATTCTCAGTAAACTTTATAGATAAGGTATTCGTGGAATTTCTTTTAACTTTTTTAAATCATATCTTTTGAATAGGTCTCAGTATGTTAAAAATAGGTAGCTCAGTAACTAATGAGACCAGTAATTTAATTCAGGGGGTGCCTCAGTGTTCAGTCTTGGAGCCAGTTTTGTTTGCCATTTACATTAACGACCCTGGTTTCTATTTTAGTAACTATAATAATACATTTTTATGTATTTATGCGGATAATACCGCTATTATTATTACTGAAAAAGATTCAAAGGAATTATACCATCAAATCAATAATGTTTATCAAAATTTTAAAATTTGGTTTGATCCAAATAAATTATGTTTAAATGAAACAAAAACATTTTATAAGATCTTTCCAGAGAAAGATTGCAGATTCAGTTGATATTGCTTGTGCAGGCAATGTTAGGCTGTTGAGCGTCTTGTTTGATACTACTTTGACTTTGGGGCTCATATTAACTTGCTTTATGAACGTCTGCGGGGAGTTTGTTATGCTCTTCGATTTATGCCTAAACATTGCAATCAACATGTACTTTTAAATTTATATTATGCCAATTTTTGCAATTACGTTACGGTATATGGGGTAGTGGTAACTGGCAGCGTATTTTTGTGCTGCAAAAGTGTGCTGCCATAGTGTTATCAGGCATTGCTTGCGAGAATCGTGTAGAGATGCGTTTGAAAAAATGAAAATTTTAACTTTGCCTTCAATATATTGTAATATAATGTAATATTAGCTTATAAATTCAGTATGTATTTACCTATCAGTATATGATTTTAGTATTCGCATAAACTGAAGATATTTAATTTATACTATTTTATAAACAAAATTAATGTTAAATTTAATACAAAGAGAATATATAACACCTTAGAAATGTTTAAATTCCAAAATTTCAACGTCATTTACAATTGTCAAGATAAAATATGATGTTTGGGAGGCTGTGTGCAATTCATCGTATATGTATGTTCTGGTGCACATGGTAATATAAAAATGGTTATTATTGATTAGTTACGAAAAAAAATTATTGATTTGCAAGGTAAATAAAAGTTATAAAAATTAAGATCACAAAATAAGAAGAAATATCAAACGTAAGGCATAATCTATTATACAGTAATAGTTACAGTGGGTCATACAGTTAAGGAATGTTAATATCGTAACAGCTGTATTTGGATATTTGATTGAAAGAAGTACTTCAAGAAATATTACTTAAAGGTTGGTTTTTAAATAAAAAGAGAAGCTGAAGAGAAGATATTAAAGGGAAGTTTAAAATTAAAGTGTAAAAGTTGAAGAGGAGATTCTGAAGAAAATCTAATTTAAGGTCGGACTTTTATATTTATTTCAATTGATTATAAAATTCATATATTCACACATACTCATCATGCATAAAATTTTAAGTTAGTAGGGATTGAGATAGGTTCTTTGTTAATAATTTGGAAATAACATAATATGAATTATAAATATTCATCATCAATTAATATTTTTTATTATTATTTTAAAATTTGATATTGAAGAAAGGGAATCAAAATTCATGTCTTTGACAGCCGGACTTGGGAAATAAATTCACCTGGGAGAGAGAGAAAGAGAGTAACATTACATTTTAGAATTATGCTCATACATTTATAAACACAAATCACTTTTTGATAAATTTGAATTATTCCATGAATATCCTACACGCCGGTTTCAACACATTTTACATCCTGGCTCCTATAGAACTATAAAATATGGAAAATCTTTTTTTAGTATTGGCTGTAGACTCTACAATGCGCTTTCCGACGAGATGAAATCTGCAAGCACTATTAAACAATTTAAATGTAAATTGAAAGATTTATTAATTGTCAGATGCTGCTACACGCTGAATGAATTCTTTTCCTAATTTTTCTGACTAGGCCTTTTTCTTTTCTTTGTTTTGTTTTGTTTTTGTAGACATGTAGTTTTTTATATTTATTTTTTTTATATATATACATACATACAAAATATATGTGACGACATTTGTATTGCCGTGTTTACGTTTTATGCGTTATTATTTTTTTTTCCGTACACTGGCAGTACAAATAAATATATCTATTATATATCTAAACATTGTACTAGTGTTTGAGATTTTACCAGTTTAACCAATGTTAAAGGTCGTTCAAAAACTTTATTTATTACTTTATTACTTTTCAATTAGAACCTAAACGAGCATATTTAATTATATTAACAATAGACCTAGATGTCTATACATTCGGTCTATTTTCTTATATCCAACAATCGCTGCCTAAGCCATCCTATAGATCCTTATTTATCGATATCACGAATTGATAGGTCGACAAATTAGTACTTATATTATTTAATGTTAGTTTTCACCATAGACTGGACTTTGTAATTACAATCGTTTTATTTCCTAATTTGCTTCATGCATAAAAGCTATTCAAACGATTATTTAAAACGGATCTGTAGTTCGTAAGATCGCTTACGCAGCGATTGTCGCATATATACGGGATTCATTAGAATGTTTTCAATGCGTAACGCTGACATCTACATTCTTAATGCATTTGCGTCAACTATTAAAGTAATATTTAATAAAATGATCTTAAATTTTAATCCGTATAACAAGAAAAATAATGAATTACATTATTTAATGTTCGAATTTCATTACAGTTATTAGGTTTCTAAAATTCGTAATCGAATATAATGTATATGAGTAAAATAATTTATACTACTTTAATTTTTAATCCGTATAACAAGAAAATATTGAATTATGTTGGAATTTCATTGTAGTTATTAAGTTTCTAGAATAATTTTATTCAATACATTTATTGCTGCTAATGCATGTGTGTATTTTAAATTACTGTCGTAAGCATTCTAACGTCTTCCGCGGCGCCCGATGCGTCATGTCATCGACTTGCGGCCACCAGGAGGAGAACGGCCTTGAAAGCGGTCTAGGATCGACCTAGTGTACCTACTCTTAGGGTTCCTAAGATGGCTATTTTTTCATTGATATTTGTACTTTAATTATGTATATCATTAGATTTCACTGTTTAATGTTTCAAATAAATGTTGCCTCGAATCATATTCTACACATGTTAAAATTAGTTTCAGTAATGGCGGACTTCCGGTTGTACTTTTCAGGTACCTTACAAGAGAAAATCCCGAACACACAAATTCAAAAAAAATATCAAACTACGAGAATATTCCGGGTGTCCAGCCTAAGATGCAACCGTCCCTAGCCGATTATATATTTTCTTTTGAAAAAATGTTTCAAATAAATGTTGCCTCGAATCATATTCTACACATGTTAAAATTAGTTTCAGTAATGGCGGACTTCCGGTTGTACTTTTCAGGTACCTTACAAGAGAAAATCCCGAACACACAAATGCAAAAAAAAATATCAAACTACGAGAATATTCCGGGTATCCAGCCTAAGATGCAACCGTCCCTAGCCGATTTATTATTGTCTTTTTGAAAAAATGTTTCAAATAAATGTTGCCTCGAATCATATTCTACAAACATGTTAAAATTTAGTTTCTAATGGCGGACTTCCGGTTGTACTTTTCAGGTACCTTACAAGAGAAAATCCCGAACACACAAATTCAAAAAAAATATCAAACTACGAGAATATTCCGGGTGTCCAGCCTAAGATGCAACCGTCCCTAGCCGATTTTTTATTATCTTTTTGAAAAAATGTTTCAAATAAATGTTGCCTCGAATCATATTCTACACATGTTAAAATTAGTTTCAGTAATGGCGGACTTCCGGTTGTACTTTTCAGGTACCTTACAAGAGAAAATCCCGAACACACAAATGCAAAAAAAATATCAAACTACGAGAATATTCCGGGTATCCAGCCTAAGATGCAACCGTCCCTAGCCGATTTATTATTGTCTTTTTGAAAAAAAAATTCAAATAAATATTGCATGGAATCATATTCTACACATGTTAAAATTAGTTTCAGTAATGGCGGACCGGTTGTACCGGAAGTAGGTACTAACTTTATTATTTTAAATAGAACACCCTGTATATTATTGCACTTTTGAGTTCCTTGTTAAATTTAAATAACAATACGTTAAGGGCTAAGCTGTAGCGTTTCCGAATTACATGACGTTTTTTGAAAAAAATGACGTTTGTAGTGTCTTCGGTGTTTGGAAATATCTCAGGAAATACGAAAGTTGGAAGATGCGGTTTTCAGTTTTCGCTTAACCATGAAACGGCACACGTCTTTTATTTTAAAATTGTTGCGTTTAAAATACACCGTTATTAAATAGGGATCTGTAATTTTCGAACTCTAAAATCATAGATAACTTGATTTTTTAAATTGAACGGTATAGCAATTTTTACATAGGTGGATGTAAAATTTAATTTTCTTTCGATTTTATATGGATATCATTGTATCTATCTCCAGCGGTTTTGCAGATATTCGCGATTTTTCAGTTTCTCACGATAGATATGTATTGCCAAGCGCCGCCACCGGCCACATCGCATTTCACCAAGCTTGGGACTGGCTGCAATAATACTGGCATGCTTAGAAAGTAGCCAACAGAACGCCAATAGAACCGTGGAATTTTCGGTTTTTTTTGTATAGCTATAAAAACCTCTGAAGTATTGCGCTTGTACTTATATATTCTTTACGTAAATTATTAATAGAAAAAAATAAATGAAAAAACAAGCCATTTGCTTAGGTAAACAAACAAAGAAAATAAAAATTGTGGTTCCCATTATTTGTAAGAAATACGTTCGCTTATGCTTAGAATATCGATTATATTTTACTCGAATTTCAGAATATTTGAATCTATGAAATTACGAAAATATAATTTAATATTCGATTGGTTTTTTAAAAAATCCTACCTATAGTATAAATGTAAAATCTGTATTTAAATATTCACCGGCCTGATTTTGAGGATGATTTAAAAAAAAATCAAACTTTAATTCTTTGTAATTATTTAAATATCCACATAACTATTTCCCTAAAGTGTGTTCAATTACATTTCATGTAATTTACACTTATCAGTTTACAATAGTTCAATAAATTAATATTGTTTTCCCTGTTACTTTAGGGTTTTTAATGCTGAGAAAATGTTACCAGATTCACGAAATAAACAACTAAACTGTTGTGTTTACTAGTATGCATTATTTATTTTTAGAATCACACATATCCTTTCTTGCTTACAATGAAGTGTTGTAAATCTTATTTGATTTCTACAAAGATTTTACTTTTACAATACTCCTTTATTGAGCTCGGACCATTAAAAGAAGCACTTGAATTACAGTTCACGTAACGGAAGTGCTTCAAACGTAAATGCAGATCTGGTTCGCCGTGTAGGTCGTATTTCGAAACGGCCGTAAATGGATTATTTTATTGCGCCGGTAGTACAGTGGAAGTGAGTGAGTCTGAGTGAGTTGCTGAGTGCACACCAGACAGTGTGGCTGCTGCTCTTAATGTCCCGGCATCCACGAAGTGCCAAATGCATTCCTGCAATGCGACATGGACGGCCGCGTTTATATAACTTAATAAATTAGAGCGGGAGCGGAACTCCTCGCGAACGCCGTACATCGTAAATGCAAATTAAATATAAAATTGGTGCGCGCGAGCGAGTGAAGTTGGCCATCAAACGAGCAGTTTACGCGAAATCGATCCGCCGATATTCTCTCGGTCGTAAACGAGCCTCTAAAACTCCTCCGGCTCTGCGAATTCCGCGTGTACTGCCAGCGACACGTTGGCCAGGCTAGGCGTTTGCTCAGCGTTCACTAGTACCTATAAAATATGCAAACACGCGAACGCGAACGCGAAGTAGGTATTGACAACATTGTATATACGAGTACGGGATTTCTATTATTTCACTTCTATATATTCTGGATGCAACTAGATAGAGGGATGCCAGTTAAGTTATAACAGCAAATATGAAGTGCTACTTGCGGAAGCACTGAAAAATTTAACTAGTGATAGTGGTTTACCATATCAGCAGGTCTGCAAGACTGCGACACAATGATATGAGATGACTTTAATATGCAAATGAAACTAAAAGCAAAAAAAGGGGGGAGAAAAGAAATCCCTCCTGTCCATCTCTCTATTCAGAATTATCAGCCAGCAAAGAGTGAACTCGGCATAAGTAAAAAAAGATGGGGAAAGAAGGGACAACCCGTTTTAACAACCTAACCCTTGTTGGAGAAATACCTCTAAACGGGAAGGTTCGGGAACGTAACAACAAAAGTTCGGGAAAATGCGTGACCAATCTCTATTCTGTACGGAAATGAAACAAAACATGAAAGAGATACACAGTGTTACCAAACACATATGTGTAAATATTGATGAATATGATTTGATGAACCTTAAAATACTTCGTGAAAAGAGAAGTAAAATTCTATAACTATTAAAATTGTAAATAAATAAATAAAATTGTAGAAATGTTATAAATCGGTTATCTATCAGTTGTTATTGTGTTTGCGTCCATGGAACGACTTTAGTTATCTCTCAGCATTCGCTAAGGAGTAAGGGAAAATCATGAAAAAATCTTATTGTGGGGGCAGGACTTGGGGAGTAGTGTAGTACCTTGTTGTGATAGCCAGCACATTATTATTATTTTCCTTTCGGGTTTGTAAGAGGCAGCCTCCAAGTCCTCTGAAATTTGGAACTGAAACAGCAGCAACCATAATGATCTAAAAGCAAATAAAACAACAGCAGTGCCTGTTTTAATATTTCGCAATCACTTAACCCTAATTATTCTAATCAATAATAATTAAATAATAGATTTATATTTTGTACACCCTAACTATGCTAATTGATATAAGTTAACACTAACCCAGACCACTTAAAAATATTATTATTATTATTTAATGGCCTTGGTATCACCCATTAGCCACACTAACAAGTATAAAATATTAATTTATAAATACCTACTACCCTACTAACCATCTAAATATCATGCTGTATTAATAGTATTAATAATTTCATTATTCGTCCGACTCATTAATTAATTAATTAACTTCCGTACGCGACCGCCACTCATCGGTGAGTGGACATTCAAACAAAATATGCCCCGCTGTATTTACCCCATCACATTCACAATACGAATCATTAACCCTTCCAATTCCACATAAAAAAATGATTTAAGAATACCATGACCCGTTATTAATTCTACCGCCTGATACGGCAAGTTATCTCTCATTGCCCTAAAACGTATAACGTTCCCGATAAATTTCCTAGTCCAGCTTCCATTTAAAATAATATCGCACAACTATGTTGTTATTTTGAACCATATTTGAAATATTTGCATTTTTTTTAAAATTTTTTGACATGGACGAGTGCATCTGAACTTCTATAACTGTAAAGGTATTTAACTTGGAAAATTGAAAATTTGTAGAATTGTTGACCGTATAGGGTAACATTCGAAACCGAATGAATTTTTCGAAAACATTATACAGCGTGTTCCAAAAATTACAGTTAAACTTTCGAATTGAAAAAGTGTCAGACCTTTTTTTTTTAAAATACAACTACCTACTTTTCTCTTTCTTATCAAACTGCTCTTATGAAAATACCAAAAAAAAGTTATGTTCATTACCTATCTAAAATGGATACTTTTTTAGTTATTTAGTAAAATATGTTTGTATGATGTAAGAAGGTACCTTATGTAGTTTTTTAAAATGTCATCCTGCTTTGGTATATCTAAGTAGGTCATGACCATACGGCAAACAATCCAGTATTGATGAAATGTCACTTAACTTTCAATTATACACAATGCGGACACGGTTAAATTATACGAACGAAGATTACTTAAATTTGTTTATTATTTATGGAGAATGCAATAAAGTGATAACAAGAACATGTGATACCTTGCTGCTAAAAAGCAGAAGCCGTCACCAAACACAGTTAAGCGAATAATACAGAATTTTAAAAACTTCGGATTAGCTAAGGCAAAAATTTAAAAACATAAACCTATTGTTAATAATGCAAACATGAAAATCGTTATTTTGGGATACTTCACAACGTATCCAACAATGTCTTTAAGACAAGCTGCACTAGAATCAGGATTATCTAGGTGCTCAATACACAAAATACTGCGCAAACATAAGTTGCGCCCATACCTGTTTTCCATGGTTTAACAACTTAAAGATTTGATTATTATCTCTTACCTTATTTAAGTAGCAGAAATGGTATAGGATTGCTGGAAAGTTTGTAACATTAAGTGTTTCAAGATTTTTCTCAGTAAACCGCTTTCGTCACTATGATAAAGCATGCTTATGTTTTGAAAAAGACCGTTCAACTTCTACGAATGTAACATGCATAGTAAAATAATCTTTATAGATAAATAATGGAGCAGATGCACCACTACTAATCTGTAGTCAAATTTGTGCCAGCACAATAACTGTTTATGGCCCACTGTACAAATTATTTTCTACATTAGGAGGTCTAATGGTCGTTTTCTGGAATTTTCTATGCCCGATAATACAATTGGGATTACATTTACGATGCGTACAACGTTAACGGAGAATTAATATAGAACAGCTTGGAACAACACGATTTAATATATACCTGTTATCTCATACTTCTTCCGTTCTAATGGCCAAGTGCAACAAAACGTCTTTGCAAACCAATATGAGTACCCGTACGCATACTGATATTTTACCAGTAAAATACTACTTTAGTTGTTTGGCACTTGCCTCTGTAACAGATACCTATGTAAAAATACTGATACTGATTTAGATAGATGCACACTCTCGGTGCGTATTAACACATACCATATTAATTTTAACTACCCATATCGAGACTGGAGGGCCCGTAACAGGTGTTAATAATAGGTATGACCTGAGAACAAGAACAGTTCGTACCTGTTATCGTCAAATACTGATATTTACCATCTCTATATACTAGACACACGAATCAGAGAGAGTGATTTTACTGCCTTGAAAATATACTATGACTAAACGACCTGCATAGCGCGCGGCGAGTACGGCCTGTGTAAGCAGACACGTCTAACCACTCTACTCATGATCTATTTATGTGTATATATCCTCTTCCAATGAACCTGGTGTTTTCTTACGATCCACTCATTGTCAGCCACTAAACCACGTATCGCATATTTAGTCATTGCCAGACCTGGTTCAGGTACAGCGAATATTATTTCAGAGCCTTTTCTTGCAAGCTTGTTTGCACACATGTATCGAAGCTAACCATATAATGAAAGGTGTTTATTCAGCTAAACCGCTCCCTTGCTTTACTATTGCAATATTGTGTTTTGAAATTTATTATATTTTCGTCCACAAAATGAACGGCAATATCCACTACTATGACAGACAGTATATCTTTTTATACCAAAATAATCGCTATGGAGTTTAATATCTTCACCAAGATTATCTATATAATCTTTGTTTTTCGGTAAGTTAAACATCAGATTAATATTTTTAACATTATTTGATGATAAACTTTAATATTCCATGAGGAATGAGCACTTCTCTGAAAATAATGCCGAAGCTGTTTAGTCAAATTCAATTTAAACACTACTTTTCCGTCTTTAATCGTAAACTGTTTACTTTCGGTAAAGACTGTAACGGTGCCGTCGTTCACTTCCACCCTGTTCCTCTTGTGCGCTGCCGTATTTGTGTTTAGTTTTCTCCCGATCGTCTTATTTCACGGTTCGCAAATTTATACGGCCTCGGCTCCTTTAGCGTAATTCGCCATCTACAACTCGACACATCAACATGATTTTTTACTGTTCCGTGTTCTATCCTTGAGGTAATTGCAGTATTTCAGTTAGCTACTGCTGTTGTTGATGCAGAAAGAGATGGAGGGACAAAAACAAGGACGATGTTTTTATATCGGTGGATTTAACTTCCTTTTTTTGATAGAGTAGCGAAAGTTATTTACTTCTCTTTAGCAGATGTTATTTTGTTACTTTGTAGTGACAGCACTAATCAACGAATGCTATTTTTCATTAATTTATTTTCCAGAAAAACTATTTGAAGAGATTAACTTAAGTACATCATTGTAACTTTAAAGTATGTTACAGTGTATTTAAAAGAAAGAAGGTAAATTTACTACATGTTGTATAAGAAGTAGTTGCGTATTTTGCATTTTGTATTTGTTTCTAAGTTACATATTTTAAGTGGAGGGTGCTGGCCGGTAGTAAATAAGACACTTTGTGTACTTGTAGACTTGAAGAATACTATATCCGAACAATTCAATCCTGAGCGAGCAAGAGAGAAAATATCGGTTCCTATTTCCTAGTAATGGAAGGAACTCAATATATTTTCTCTCGCTCGGTCAAGCCCGTGTCGTTCGGATACTTTTCTCTTCGCGTGTACCTGCGTATGTAATGCCGTTTAATATATCAATGCAACAATGAAAGAGACGGATACTGTACAAAAGGCATTCAATTATTATTATAATTATACGACTCAGCGCCTGTTCATACTCGTTGATATACCAAATTCCCTGACACCAAATGAAAACATAATGAATAATAAAGTTTGCTATAACGAATTCATCAAGGAAAAAATGACTTAATCAACAACTGGTTTAGAAAATTCAATATCATTTTCACTTGGCGAACGGGACAAGAAATCGGCATATCTTTTCAGAGTTAAATTTAACATTATATCTAGTTTGGTTATACTCAGTCGAGGATGCACTTTCTAGGATCAAAAACTGTTAGTAAGAGGTTATTGTCACTAACTAAAGTAAAGATAAGTGAAGATATTTTTGCGGTAAACAAACGATATAATAACTACTGCTGGCACAGTTAGTACTTTTGCTATCATTAGTAATGTCTGCATATTTCAAGAAGTCATGAGAACCAAGAATGCAGCTTTAAATTCATAAAAAAAATTAAATTTGTAATCCGCAATTATCTATATTATTGCGAAAGTAAGCACTATTTCATTTGAAACAGTCCCCCATTAAAAGTAACAATTGTGTGCCATATACACTTAACATATTCTGAAAGGAAATTTTGGAGCTCCTACCTTAGATGTCGCAATAGTTCCATTACGTTCAATTAACAGTATTAACAGTACACAGCGTGTCAGAGGTACGACAAAATTAATGTCTACAGTGAAATTTCATGTATTGCTATCTGATTTCTATAATTACCCTACAGACGACGACATTAATTTTGTCGAACAGTGTACATACATGCACAAATACATAATAATAATTCATGCCTTAGCATCCCCCAACAGCTTTTGCCAATTACAGGGGGCATCGCGGCCATGAGTTATTTTTACGCTTGCGCCCGTGGCGCAACTTAGATGTTCGTCTCTCTCATTTGCCAAGGAGTAAGGACTTAATCGAGATTCGGGAATAATAGAAGCATAAGTATTAATCCTGAGTAATTTTACGGCGAAACTTATTGTTATTTTGTTTGTCTCTTGCTGTATTTTCTGATAATATCAGTA